>OX632356.1:50732710-50755710 GCA_951751655.1 Ophion costatus | reverse complement strand
AATGTTGAAATTTGAATTTCGAACCTTATCCAGTCACCCAAATAAAGTATTGAGTATTAAATAAAAAGTGTTGGACAATATTGTCCACTGTTTACTTGAAAGATCTAGAGATCCAAAGATCTTGTGAGTAAAAAATGGATAAAATTGTTTAAAAAATTCGATTTACTATGAATACCTTATTTGGACGAACGGATAACGTTCAAAACTCAAATTTCAAAATTCAAGATTAAACGTTCAAATCCTCTTGCCCGAATGTGGATTCGAATCCACGCCCGCGCTCGCTTGGACGCCGAAACTGCTGTGCCATTGTTTACTCACCGTTGGACTTTACTCGTGAATATCTCGGCCAATTTTTGTCGCACGACATTTAAAAAAAGCGTTTCGCTTGGCAAGAGACACCCTATACGCTCACGAACGGAAAACTAGTACTTAAGATGCACACTGTATATTAGGTGCAGCAAAAAGAAATCCATTATTTTTACCTTCAATTTCATGCAAAAATAATGGATTTCTTTTTGCTGCACTTAATATATAGTCCTGGATAAAGTAAAAGTACGTAAAGAGGGAAAACAGATCGATTTTCAATGATTCTTTCCGGTCGGATTTTTGGAATGACGAGGTCGGGATTTTACACACGATCGTTGCGCACTCTTGCCAGGTTTCTTGCCACAGATGGCCGTCTCGTCCCTGTTTGCAAACGTTCACTCTTTTAACGAAATTTTCGATAAGATTTTGTCATAATTCCGGACCAATTTGTCGATCATTGGCATACGCTTTTCCTCTCAGAAAACCCCAAAGAACGAAGTCCAATGGCGTGAAATCGCACGATCTTGGTGTCGACTTCACATCACCGCGGGGTGAGATAACACGACCATGAAACTTCGTTTGCAATAACTGCATCGTATCGCCCGCAGTGTGGCCGGTTGCACCATTCTGTCGAAACAGTATGTCTTCAAAGTCCATGCCGTTTGTGCCATTTATCGGATATTGTGTTGCACACGCAACCTCCATGTTTGCCCCTTGTGTTGAAATAACAATATTCATACTTTTCAAATAAATAATACGTTTTGTTAATAAATTTAAATGTCAGGTCATTTTGAGACACCCTTTACATTCGAGAGAGCGAGAGAGAAGAGAGAGAGAGAGAGAGAGAGAGAGAGAGAGAGAGAGAGAGAGAGAGAGAGAGGAGTGAGAGCATGAGAGAGCCAAATCTCCTAGCAATATTCCATTAGGTTCGTAACCGTTTCCATTCTCCTGTATTTTTTCGCACGTGGCAAAATGCAATAATCGTGTTCCCCCTTACTGCTTTCGCCCTCTCTCCCGTAAGTATCGTGTTTGCCACGTCTTTTTTTTCGCAAAAGCCCAGCAAAGTACCGGGGGTGGCCGTTAGTGTTTGTACGTGTTGGCTAGAAAATGTTACAGGGTAGTGCAGTTAAAACAGGTGTATATATATATAGTGTGTGTATAGTGACGTTTCGCAGGAAAGTGTATAGGGTACATCGGGTGTACGAAACATGTAGTACAACCGAGGCGATCCGAGGGCGTCTAGACGGCGGGCGGTACACCCAATTCCGGTGCGCTGGCGTGTGCCACTTCATAACTTATATCGAGTTGGGGGACGTACATGGAGCTCCGATACTCTCTCTCTCTCTCTGTCTCTCTCTCTCTCTCTCTCTCTCTCTCTCTCTCTCTCCCTCTCTCTCTCTCTCTCTCTCTCTCCCTCTCTCTCTCTCCCTCTCTCTCTCTCTCTCTCTCTCTCTCCCTCCCTCTCTCTCTGAGTTTGTCGCCCTCTTGAGATAAAAGTGGCGTAGGGCTGAGAGAAAAAAGGACGATGAATTTGGCTAGGCGAAGGAGAGGGAAAAAGAGCGACGGAGACAAAGAGAGGAGGAAGAAAATCGGCTACGTTCGTATATAGTCTTGAAATTTGTGTCTCTATCTGGGTTTTGCTGCATCACGGGGCCCTTCCATTCCATCCGAGAGGATACGCTTCTCTCTCTCTCTCTCTCTCTCGCTCTTTTTCTATCTATTTTCGATTTGTCTCCTCTTGCTCTTTTCCTCGACCCTTTCAACCGAATTTTCATCGTCCTTTGCTTTCTCGCGTTTCAACTCACACGCAAAACGTCGTGCTTGGAGAGAGAGACAGAGCGAGAGAGAGAGAGAGCTGTCTTCGACCATTTTCCCTCCCATCCGTCTGTCTGTACGGTCGTTCCCGTAAAGGGAAAAAGAAAAGCCCAAAAATCGTACCGGAAGGACTCGGTCGTGAAGGTATATGGAGTACGAGAGGGTGGTACAGGGAAAATTGTCCACGCGCTCGGAGAGCGTCCATCCGCGAAAAAGGATACACGGGACTTTGGGTCCGCGAAATCAGTGTTTTCCTTCCAGCCGTTTTGACGGAAGAGACTGTCTTTATATATATATAGATATGTAGGTATGTGTATGTGTGTGATACGTCATACATGCATACATACATACATACATACATACATACATACATACATACATACATACATACATACATACATACATACATACATACATACATACATACATACATACATACATACATACATACATACATACATACATACATACATACATACATACATACATACATACATACATACATACATACATACATATATATATATATACGGGGTGTCCTCCTACGAATAGATAATGTCGAAACTTTCGATAGGTCAGATCATGTCCTACTTCATGCTAAAAATTCAGTTTAGTAAAAGTTCCACTGTCTCCGAGATAAAAATCATCTGCTTTTGGTTTTTCGCATGCCATTCCTACAAATGATAACATTCCTTGACCCGGTTTGAAAAAAATACTCTTGGTTATTTGTTTTATCTAGAAAAGTTTCCTTTTTAACGTTAAATGTTAAGGAAACTGTATGAAAAAAGATGTTATGCAGAATTTTCGTACAAACCAATTCGAACATCTGACTTTGATAGCCTGCGGTGTAAAACAAATGTACCTAACGCATGTTGTGCCAAATACTTTGAAAAGTTGCTTAGTTATTGTCGATTCATATCATTTGTAGAAATGGCATGCGACAAACCAAAACCAGGTGATTAAAAGAAATAACATAAAGCCCAAAATCTTGAGAACCGTGGGACTTTGACTAAATTGGAATTCCAGCATATAGTAGGACACGAGCTGACCTATCGACAGTCGCAGGATTATCATTCATAACAGCACACCCTGTACACACACACACACATATAGCATCTTGTCATTCGCGATGATTTGCAGACGTGTTTTCCACTTACGAGTTTCTCTCTCTCTCTCTCTCTCTCTCTCTCTCTCTCTCTGTTTGAGTCCTCTCCTCGTCGTCCTCCTCCTAGCCTCTACCTTCCCTCTCCCACGCAGCCTTTCTTCGTCTTCTTTGTGCTCTCGGACTGGGAAATGCAGTTCACACAACCTCTTGCATTTTCGTTCGTCTTTTTTCTTTTCGAATTGTCGAATGAGCCTGCGAGTAAATTTTCAGTTGGGTCGTTCGGTTTTCTTTTCGTCGCCTCGTCCTTTTCCCGACATGCAAAGTGCAGCACACTCGGGGTGCAAGAATCTCTGTATATGAGAATCAGGGTGTGGTGAAACGAAAAATAAAAATGCACTTTATTTACTTTTTTTTACCTTACAGTTACTTTTTTATTTTTACTTTTTTTAAATGTATATTTTTACTTTTATTTACTTGTATTCTTATTCAATATTATTTATGTATTTACTTATTTACTTTTTTGAAATTATATTTACATTTACGAAACTTTCACCGATTGAAATTTTCCTCAATAATGTTTCCCTCAATCGTTTTAGCGGGTATGAAAAAAATGCATGCTGGATTTGAGCTTTTTGACGTTCGATCGCTCTTTTTTGGCCTCCGATTTATACGGAAGATTTATTATTTATGTTCAAAGTTGAATAACTCGACAGCTAATTATTGAGCGCTGCGAGTTATAGTTACGGGGTCTGGATGAGCCTAAAATTTCGGAAATACGAGTTTTTCATTGCTGCGCTTTATTGCCGAGGGTCTTAACTTCAATTTGCAGTGAAATATTCTGGAAAAATTCCAAAAGTTGATCGCGTTGTGACGACTTTTGTGAAGGGTCGAGTCGCTATGGCGAACCGTCCTGTTGTGATTTATCCTTTTTCTTTTGCGTTTTTATCGAAATGACGTTTTAAGAATCAGCGTAAGTTCTACGTCAAAATCCGCCCGGCCGATTCCCCTTAAATTCGGACAGAGCACAGTTTACAACATTTTGTATCGTATGACGTGATCATTTTTTGACACCTTCATGCATTTGACAACAAACCCAAACAAAGTTGCAGTGTTTCGAAATTTTGAAAATTTTTTAAACTGTCAGGTCGTACGAAATGTAAATTATTACATTTTTTATTTTCATCGTACATATATACTACAAGTACATTTTTTAATTTTTCATTTCATTTGCCCCTCGTTACCAGAACCACCTGCGCCGATTGGCCATACGCAGCAACGGCGGAAATTTCTTTAAATAATTATAACATCATTGTTTATGAAGATTTTTCAATTAAAAAAAATGGTACTCAGGAAGACCATGTATCAATTATGTGTAAAATCCCGACTTTGTCATCCCGATACTATCAACAGAAAAAATATTGAATATCGATCAGTCTTTTAGGCCCCAAGCTCATGCGGAATCTTAGAGCATGGATACCGGGCTAAAAATCCCACATTGAGAAACCAATATTGGACTTGAATAATACAGATATTTCGATGTCAGACTTGAAAACATGAAAATATCATTATAATTGATACTATTTCCATTTTAGTTACTTTTACTTGTTTTTTTTTTAAATTACGTTTAACAGCCTTAAAATATTATTACCTACATTAAATACTTCCGAACTATCAACTACTACCTGCTTGCCAGAAGCTATGCCATTTGTTTGCATTCTGGTAGCTACTACTTCGCTGACTTTCATAAAACTTCCTAATTTTAATTTGGCTTGTTTAGTACTTTTTTGGTTAGCATAAAATTACCTATTTTTTATTTTTTGTTTGTTAATTTATTTTATGATGGGTTGGATATATTTAACCCCTTCGTTGGCAGAAAGGATTCGACAAAAAGTGCCCAAAATGGCAGGAACATTTTTTTATCCTGAAGACTTGTACTCTGGGATTTTTGAGGGTGCTGATTACGAATCTGAACTCAAAATTCAGGAATTTACAATGGGGAACAAATATGGTGAATAAAAATACAAATAATACAGATTGATTTAGATAAAACTCGGTACTCAAGCTCCATGTATTTCCACCTATTTATTGTATTATGCTCCATGTTATTGAGTTCACCATGAAAAGTTCCTTCATTTTGAGTTCAGCATCACACTCAGCGTTCCCGAAAACCCCCGAGTACCAAGATTTATCCAAATCGAGCTGTTTTTTGCACTTTCGTCCGCCATATTAGGACCGCCATTAAAATTTTTTCAATTCTCTGTTCAGATTCGTAATAAGCGACCTCGAAAATCCCAGAGTACCAATTTTTATCTAAATCGAGTAAAATTTTCGATTTTGGTCCGCCAATCTAGCGCCGCCATTTTGAATTTTCAAATTTAAAGGTCAGGCTCGTAATAAGCGACCTCAAAAATCCCGGAGTACTAATTTTCATTTAAATCGAGTAAAGTTTTTGATTTTTGTCCGCCATATTGGCGGCGCCGTTTTGAATTTCCAAATTCTTCAAATTCGAATTCAGCGAGCCCAAAAACCCTCGAGTGAGGCTCCGATTTCAAATCAGAGCAAGTTAAATAGGGGAATAAAGGTTGACGCGCTATTGCGTCAATGCCACACAGGGCACGGAATTATTTGACGCACTATTGCGTCAATGCCAACGAAGGGGTTAATGACAATTCAACCCTGTTTTACGGTATGGGAAAATATCGAAATACCGGTATTCCGATATACGACTTGTATTCCGATACGATTTGTTGATGTCGAAATACTAACCGTAATAGAAAAAGCTCCGATAATCCAAGCTCTAATACAGACCCGTCAAGTTAGAGAGGACCCAAGTTTGGCATGTATATGGTTCATACGTAATAACATTTTTCGGAGCAGTAACAGTTGGTCATATATATATATGTCTCGTGTAATTATGCAGTTTAAGGACTTACCCAAAAAACGACCGGTTTTTTTCATCGTCAACTTGTTTATTCCATTATATAGAGTGATATTTCGTCGGCGGAGGCTGACACCTTCCATTAAGGATGTTGAGTCCCTATGAAACATGTTAATGTTAATTTTTCAATAAATACCTTCTTAATCGTCATAAAATTTTTACACGACCTCCTGAATACTTCATGTAAAAACATACAAAATTTTCAGAATTCTATCATCATTACTTCAACCTCCTTAAGGGTTGAAATAGAAAATGATAAGAACATTCTGAAAATTTGGTATGTTCTTGTATGAAGTATTTAAGAGGTCGTGTTAAAATTTCACGACGATTAGGAAGCTCGTTATTAAAAAATTAACATTTTGTTAAGAACAATTTTTAAAAGAAATAAAAAAAAATTTATCAATAAACTTCGTTTTGTTTCCATTGCTTTCAGTATATTGTAGATATCATAAAATTGAGAGGTCAAAAAAAAACTTATTGCAAAGTTACATCAGTTTCCATAAGACAGCATTTAATTTGTGAATGTTAATTGTTCAATAACGAGCTTTCTAATTGTCGTGAAATTTTTACACGACCTCTGAAATACTTCATACAAAAACATACCAAATTTCCAGAATTTTATCATCTTTTGCGATTTGGGACTCAACATCCTTAAGGGGTAAGGCCACTGTAAATTTTTTGAAAAATCGATTTTTTTTATTGGCTTAAAAAATAGTTTAAACCCTCTAGAATAAGAAAAAAAAGGTCCTGTGCGAAAAAAAATTTGTTGTCCTTAGGAAATGAAGGTCGCCGCCAAGCGTGTCAAAACTTGCTCCGAAACGACTGCAATTATATCGGAGATGGCGATTCCAAAACTTTCAAAGGCATCGTGGATTCGAAGCCTTATGAAAATGTTGATGTTAAAAAAAAAGAGTGCATAGATCACGTGCAAAAAAGAATGGGCACTCGATTGAGAAACTTAAAAAAAGGAACAAAAGGTCTCGGGGGAAGAGGAAAACTCACTGCCAAATTGATTGACGAACTAAGCATTTATTACGGCTTAGCAATCCGTCGAAATTCCGATTCCATCAAAAATATGAAAAATGAGATCTGGGCAACCCTTTTTCACAAAATGTCAACGGATGAAAAGCCTCAGCACGAAAAATGTTCGGAGAATTGGTGCAGTTGGAAGAAAGCGAAAGCAGAAAATGCCTTGGATGCGTATCATCACAATCAGCCAATGAGTGAGGAGGTTTATCAAGCCATCAAACCCATCTACATGGAATTGAGCCGGGACGAGTTGCTGGAGCGTTGCTTGGGGGCCTATACTCAAAACAATAACGAAAGTTTCAACGCTACCGTTTGGAGTTTGGCCCCCAAATCATCCTCAAGCGGAAAAACTGTACTAGATATTGCGACGGATATCGCTGTTTGCATATTCAATGGCGGCCTTACCAACGTCTTGCAAATATTCAAGATGTTGGAGGTGGAAATTGGTGTACAGTTATATAATTTCTGCATCGAAGCCGACGCCAAACGCATCACGCACGCGGAGACATCTCTGAGCGACGCGGCCAAAAGTGCGCGCGCGCTCCAAAAATAAACCAGGAAAGACGAAGAAGACGAAAATTTGGCTATCGAAGGACAAATGTATGGTGCTGGGATTGCAGACTAACGGTAAACATTTTTTTTAACTTCTTTTTTAAATTTTTTCCAATAAAAAACTATTCGCAAAACTTTAAACGCGTTTTTCTCGAAACATGGTTTTTCAAAATGGCACGCAGCATAACTCGAACAATTTTCATTTTTTTTACTTGAAATTTTAACCAGATGTGAACATTTACATTATCTTGAGAATGTCGATCGGAATTTTCAAGAACTTTATTTATTGATTTTTTATTAACAAAAAACTTGCCGTTTTTTTCGTCAAAAATCAATTTTTTTTTCAAACGCACGCCAAATCCACAAAAATTGATACTTTTTAAAATCCGATCGACATTCTCTAGCTATAGCCCTCTAGATTAATGGTTTTTTTTTGTTTTGTTCTAGATTCAAAAGTGCACCAGTGGTGCTGCGTGCCGCGGAGCCCTGGAAGCAAAACATGTCCCGGGAAGATAGCTGTGGAACCGCCATTTTGTTTTTTTTACTGTAAAAAAATTTTATAATAAAGTTTAATGTATGCCCGATAACACCATTAAAAGTTTTTTTTCAAATACCTTCAATTTCGGGAGCAAAAAATTAGTGAAAAAACCTTTTTTTTTGGGCCGTTACAGTGGCCTTACTCGTTAATTCAATAAGTTATGGAGTTTTGAAGTTCGCGGAAACATGTGATAAATCATGGCATATTAAAATATTTCGACGCCTATATTGGGGGTTGGGGCCTGGGGGATTTATTTAAAAGGCATTTCAAAATGCAATCCCGAAAATAAATCGCGGCGGTCACCCACCCATAAAAAGGTACACCGTTCGTAACTTCACGAAAACACGTTATAGAATAGCGTGTTTTCGAACATTTTCGGAAAACCCATATTAGATGTGGGGAAGTGGGAGATTTTAAATACAAGCCTCCCTAGATACCCCCGGCCACCCTTCTGTTTTTGTGTGTTTATGCGGAAGATGTCTGATGCGGCTACGCAGGGGGTCTTGGGAGTGCAGATCCCGGCGGGGTTAAAGGGACGAGGCCCTTCCGGGGGTGCACGAGGCATAGCCCCCCCCCCCCAAAGACACGAAACATAGTATTTAAATATATTCAAATGAACTACAATTGTACTACGTTGATAATTTTTGGCCCATACTGAGGGCCCCAAAAGTTGTGCATTTTGGAGCTATAATGAGGGTCCCCAAAATTCTGGACCTTGGGGCCATAATGAGGGCGCCAAAAACTGTGGATTTTGGGGCCCTCATTTTGGGGCTGTGGATTTTAGGGCCCAAAACTGTGGATTTTGGGCCCCCCCCATTATGGAGGCCCAAAAATTGTGGATTTGGGGGGACCGGCTCCAAAAATTGTGGATTTGGGGGACGGGCTCCAAAAATTGTGGATTTGGGGGCGACGGGCTCCAAAAATTGTGGATTTGGGGGGGACGGGCTCCAAAAATTGTGGATTTTGGGGCCCAAACAAACCCAGTATAGTTGTCGAAATATTTAAAAATGCCCTATTCTATTATGTATTTCCGTGAACTTGAAAATCTCATACCTTATGGACTTGATAGAAAATGCCCCCCCCCCCCCCCCCCCGAATATTAATAGTGGTGACCAATTAAAGCAGCTCATGGCACAAATATGTTTTCCGTCAATTTTCGAAAAAGTTCTCAAACTCCGTAATTACCGTATATCGAAAAAAATAACGCATAAGAAAAATGGACTCTTATATTCGCCAGATCGTACTGCCGAGACGAGTTGACGACACGCTGCCAAGCGGTTCGACATGGGAGAGGAAAAAGTCCTTTCATATGAACGCAAGCTTCGTTCGGTATCAAAGAGGACACACACGCCCCCACCCCACACACACACGCACACACACACACTCCTTTCTGTCTTTCTTTCACACGAATGGATATACGAAAGCTCACTAGGCTTTTTATTCTCTGGCCCTCTTGCGCCTTGTTCACCCTTTTTGCCTGATAATTCATGCGCGATGCTCCCCATACCCATATATACCGCATCTGTGTCCCTTTGTTCAAGCTCCTTTTACCGAGTGGAAAAACATACAATTTTCCCGCGGTTACGGGGAAGGTGGATGAGTGTGTGTGTGTGAGGTGTGGCGCTACGAAACGCTTGAGAAAATCGGTGGCTTGATAATTACTCCGATTGCGTTTTTTTTTCTTTTTTAATACTTGTTTGATACTTGGCTGGAAAATATTTTATCAAACGACTTCTAAAGGCGAGACAGAGCATAGTTTATGACATTTTCTATCGTGGGCCCGCATGATTTTTTCATGTGTTTATCCACTTGCTGATAACGAATGTTTGAAGCTTTTTTGTTGTCGAAAATCGAATCTTTTTTTTCGGCTCGCTATATTGATCATTAAAAAAAATTCCAAATGTATCTAGCCATGCGGAAATTTTGTTAATTATACTAAAAGTAAATTTGTCTATTTTTTATTTCGGATGACCGTGGTTGCCAAAACCACCTACACGTCAAAAAATCGATTTTTTTTGTATTGTCTCAAAGATACATATTCAAGAATATGGGGAAAAATGTCAAGTTAAAATATTGAAAATCGACGAAGTCCCAGACGATTTGATAAAAACTTTCAATCGTGTTTTTCTTGAAACGAGTTTTCTCGATGTGGCCACAATCATAGCTCTAGCTATAATTCCCCGATTTTTAATAAATAAAAAAACTACCATTTCCGTAATTGCAGTAGCTACCGTTGTACTCAGCCGTTTTTTATTTAGTCTTTTTTTTAGCCCTCCAATGCATGTAAAAATTTCGGCAAAATTACACTTTTTATTTGAATATCAGCCATTTTGTGTGTGTGTGTTTTTTTCGAAAAACAAATACGTACAATGAGAGCTACATTTATATAGGTTATCAAGCTTTTTTATTTTTAATTTTTCAGACCAACTATTGTCAAGTTGCAGATTCGGCAGGTGGACCATATTTTTTGTACAGATGTTCCATAATATATATATATAATACACAGTAATAACGAAGTTATTTTCAAAATAAACAAAATAAAAATTGACACGAAATAAGTTCAACGTATGCTTAAAAAAATACTTTTTTTCCAAATCCTAAATAAATAATCTAGTAGGCGAAAAAAGGGAAAAACAATTTAAAAAAAACAATAAAAAAAAAGTTGAATAATACGTAATAACTTCAGTGTTTATTAATATTTTTCACTGAAAAAAAAACTCAAACGTGGCAAGACTATGTATTAAATGTAAAATTGTGTAAAATTGTAAAATTCCCTACCTCGTCATTCTAATACGCTCATCGGAAAAAATATTGAGAATCGACCTATTTTTGGGGCTCTAAGCATATGTTACGACTACGGAATTATCCCTCTTGAATATTCTTCAAAAATGTGTTAGTTCCCGGTTCAATGAAATATATTGACCAACACCGTTACTCTTTTTTCTTCACAATTGAAGGCGTTGCAACCAACGAAAAAATCTTTCTCTCTACGATTTAGCAGCTTTCTGCTCGCCTTTGGTGATCGTTTTAAGGGGTCTTCTCACTTTAGACGCTAAAAAGGCTATAATCACGAATTTCTTTGATAGGTTTATATCATAGATTTTGATATAAAAGTTGTTACACTTAATGAAGCACTTTTGAAATACATAAAAAATTATTTATTCATTTAGGCCACTATGTATAGACGAAAACGGTAGTTAAAAAGATGTCCTAAAAAATTATAGGTCTGCGCTGTTGATGAAATCTCGGAGATGGATCATCCGGAACGAAAAAATCAAATGGTTTTCGCTTCAGTATGTTAATGCTGGCTATAGCGCATATCATACGATTTTTGATATATGCAAAAATAACAAAATGGCGGTTATTTTTCGAAAAAATAAAAAAAACATTTTTTTTTCACCGTTTTTGGCAAAAAAATAGTAGATATCGAAATTTTAAAAATCCTTGATATGCGCTATAGCTATAGTTGTAAGGAATATGTGGTTAATATTTCATGAGGACCAGTTCAGTAGTTTCGAAGATTTTATCAATAAATCTTCGAAAAACGTTGTTTCGAGAAAAACGCCTTTAAATTTCGTTTGGGTTACATAAACATATAAATTTTATTTTTTATGTATTTCGAAAAATGTATTTATTAAGTGTAACAACTTTTATATCAATATCTATAATATCAACCTATCAAAAAACATTTATGAAAATAGCCTTTTTTAGCGTCTAAAGTGAGAAGGTCTCTTAAGGGTTACTTTCACATCATCTTGCTAAAAAAATTAATATTCTATCCATTATACATGGAGTTAAGTAAAAAACAATGATTTTTTACAATCAAATTATTATTTTTATTAATGAAACGTATTACATGAAAATATCTATTACCTAAAGTACTTATATAGGCATTTAACCAGTCTCTAATTATCATTGAGATCAAAATCAAGTAGTGCAACATTACAATCAACTTTAGAAACAATATAATAAACTTGAACAACGAATTTAAACACATTTAAATGCGTTAAATGGTCTGTTAATGTAGCCGCAAAAACTGTCAAAGTTACCCTTAATGTCAATTCAACCCTGTTTTACAGTATGAGAAAATATCGAAATACCCGTTTTCCGGTAAAATGGCGGACCTTTTTCGAAGAAACAAAAAAAACGTGTTTTTTCACCGTTTTTGGCAAAAAAAATGGTAAATATAAAAATTTAAAAAATCATTGATATGCGCTATAGCTATAGTTGTAAAGAATATGTGGTTGAAATTTCACAAGGATCGGTTCTGTAGGTTCGAACATTTTATCTTTTTTTTAAATTTTATCTTTTATTACATTTAAAAAAAAATGTAAATGCATAATTTAAACAATTTAAAAAATGTATTTTGAAAGTATATTCATTAAGAGTAACAACTTTTATATCAACATGTATAATATAAACTTATCGAAAAATACACGAAGTATTTTTTAGCGTCTAAAGTGAGAAGACCCTTTAACTTTTACATTTCGGTACGTTCGGAAGCAACGCATCGAAATCTCGATTAACGACGTTGATTCGTGCACTGCGTATATGGAGAAGGATAAAAGTGTGCCGCACATAACGACTCAGCTGTGCGAAAAGATCTCAGCTTTGTATCTATTTATGCAAACATTATGTGCCAGTTGAATAATTCAATGTGTCTGAGACTTTAGAGCCTCGTGCGATGCAGACGGAACTTCTGTGCGAAATAGACGAGGAAGATAAGCACCGAGGCTGTACGATGCTGATATCTCCTTTTCTTTGTCTTTGGGGATTGCACCCGTTGTCGTGCTTTCTTATGCAACTGCAAAATACGCTGAGGCATCCGTATATTTGTTTCTCTCTCGGGCTCGTCTTCTTCAATCCTGTTGTGATGTGTACATAGATACAAAGCCTTAAGGGGGTGATAATAAATAAAATTCCTAAAATTAGATACTAACTCGTTTACCTCTTATGTGAATGCTATTTAAAAAAAATAGCATTCACATAAGAGGTAAACGAGTTAGTATCTAATTTTAGGAATTTCATTTTTATTTTTATATTTTATTTTTTTATTTATTTTTATATATTATTTTTATATTTATATTTTATATTTTATTTTTATATTTTATTTTTATATATTATTTTTATATTTTGACAAGTTTTAAATTATTCAACACGTCCCATTCAGTTAGTTGTGTGGATACGAATGATTGTATTGGTGTTTGTCGATTGAATACACATTAAGCTAAGACGCAAATAAATTTATAGTTATCAATTATTGTCTGTTCGAACATTATGAACGAGTTAGTGCCTAATTTTGGGAAATTTTCCAAAAATCATACTTACCATGATAACTCGAAATCCTTAGACTTTGGACTAAGGTAACCTAGGATAGATATGTTGCTAACGAGGTGATCTATCACCCCCTTAAGGCTTTGCATGAACCTTCCTAGCACCCTGTATATACAGGGTGACAACTGCAAGGTGGCCACGTATTTTTAAGGGACTTGCGCAGAGATTTTGAAACGGAGGAACGTATGATTTCAAATGATTTTTCGAGCCCTCTTCGGAAAAAAATCAATCACATTTTTTTGATGAGTAGTATATGTCAGAAAAACTTGAGCATTCTGGAAAAAATCATCATTCCATTTTGCGTACGGAAGAATAAGGATAATAAGATTCCGAATACGAAACACTCCCGAACTTTTTTCGTGCACGTGATTGAGAAAAAAATGCAAAGGTCCATTTTAAAGTAGATAAAGTGGAAATGAATTCCATTAAAAAAAAGTTTTGTTTACGGGTTATACCTAGTTGCAATAGTCAAAGACAGCTCATTTCTGTTCTTTTTTTTTTTCTAGAAAATCATAATGATTAAATCGTATTGATTAAAATGTAATTTTAGAAAAATCGATTCTAAAAAAGTTGTATTTCAAAAAGTATCATCTGAAGAACATTGTGTAATTTTTTGGGTAGTAATATTTAATTATAATCGATTTACAGCCGAATTCCGGGAAGCACTCCTCGGAAACTTTTTTTGCGGTGAGCAATGCCCTTCTGAACCAGGTTATCTCATATCAAAAAGCTTTCCGCCCGCGGCGTCGCTCGCGTAGACTTGCGTTGAATACCCCTTAATGAAATGTGCTCCTGAAATGTTTCATTAAGGAACACGTAGAAGTGTATTGAAGAGCATTAATACGAAGTTTCAAGTTAATCCGAATAGATATTTCTTTTAATTTCTCTTCTTCTTTAATTAGATATTTTCTATTAGCAGTAAAACAAAGTTTCAAGTGAAGTTGACCCAATTTTTTTCATTTTCCCTACAGCTTTGCCACATCCTTTCGTTCAGGGGTTGAATTCCGAGAAACGCTAAAATAGCTGTTTTATTAATTGTGTTGAAGAGGTTTAATAATAAGTTTCACGTAAATCTTCTGACCAAATTTTTTATTTACAAACAAAACTTTGCCGGCCTCTTTTTCCCCTTAGGGGTTAAATTTATAAAAACGCTGAAATACGCATTTCATTAATTGTGTCAAGAAGCACGGATACGAAATGTCAAGAAAATCCGAGCAGTTTTTAAAAAAATTCCATACAAACTTTGCAACCCCTTTTCTCCCCTCAAGGGTCGAATTTCGAAAAATCCCTTCTTAGTGGGTGCTTATGTCACAAAAGCAACCTCCTGCCCAAATTTTATGCAATTAGCTTTAGCGGTTTTGGCTCGGCGTTGACGAAACGGTCAGAACATGTTCTTCTATATGTATAAATAAAAAATCAAACAGGTTTCGTTGGTATAGTAGTCTACGCTATGATTAATTGAAGGAATTTCCCAAATATGAAATTTATAAAAAACGGCACGCGTTTAAATTGAGATGCTTGATTGTTGCGAAAAAATATTTTTCGTTCATCAAATCAAAAATATACATCCGAAAAAAATCCTTCGATCGAATACTGTATTTTTACATGTAGAAAAAGCCCTAAAAACGTCAGAAAGATCGATACGGTAGCTTTTGAGATATTTTGCTTACCAACCTTGAAGACGTACTATCGATAAAAAAATGTTTAAAGTTTCGAACGTCGCACTGAGCGTTTCAACGGGCATCGACATCACAGCCAATTAATCAATTTTGATCGAATGCCCTGAAAATTTTCAATGAACATTGATAAGATGACATACTGCTAAAATGTATTAGTTGAAAAAAGTGATTTTTCAACATTTACGTCTAGGCACAACCCCTTAAGGAGCCCTTCGTATTCGAAATTGAATTAATTTCACTCTGGAGGATACAGAATGAATTTTATTTCAGCATGCCTAATTTTTTTTGGCGAATAACTAGTCGTTCCAAAAATACGCAAATTTTTTTTTTTTTTCAAAGAGGACATGAAAAACCATTACATATCATATTTTTCTTGGTCGCGAAATCTCCGCGCCAGACCCTTAAAAACTGCATGGCCACGTTATAATTGTCACCCTGTATGTACGTGAGTGTGTACGTGTGCTCTCGACTCTACGAAGCTGCACGGCAGTAGCCCCGCGACCCAAGGGTAGTCTCCCCCTCATACTCGTCGTTTTAATTGCAAGCGGAGCGACTCATCGCGACCCTATGCGCGCCAAGAGACAATCATCCTAAATCCCGTCTTCCACTCCTTCTCTTCCATGTGGCATGAGCGCGACTCCTCCTCCGCCTTGGCAATTCAGAGCTACCCCCGGCTAATTGGAAATTTGTTGTGTAATGCATTTTTCTTCCGCCCTCAACTCGTCGCTTTCCCTCTTTGCTCAACTGCGCTTACTGGGATTGCAGTATCTCCGAACTCGACTCGGGTAGAAACTTGAGCTCATCTTTGCCAGCGAATTATGGGACGTTGAAGGTAGCGTACATCGCATTTATTTCTATTTATAGAAAGAAGAAAAAAGTTTTCTTCTTTCTATATATTAATTTTCTACGTTTTATAATTTCTTATAATTTATTTTATAATTTATAATTTTTTTATAATATATTTTATAATTTATAATTGTCTATATAATAATTTCTATATATAGAAGAAGAAAAAAAAGTTATTTGAACCAATGAAATTGTTCACATCGATGGCTAAAGAAATACTAACGGGTCTGCTTGCTCGGGGTCCAAAAAAGGATCAATTTTTAATATTTATTTCTCATAAATGTTTTGGGATAACGAGGTTGGGATTTTACACACAATTGATACACAGTTTAGCCAAGTTTGAGGTTTTTTTTTATTGAAAAATATCGATAAACAGTGAAGCTATAATTATTTGAACAAAATGCTGTCGTTGCTGCATATCCAATTGGTGTAGGTGGTTCTGGCAATTAGGCTGATCTAGAGTGAAAACTAAAAAAATGTACTTTCAGTATAGTAACAACGCTTTCGTATGACAGATGATTTTTCGAAATCTTGGAATTTATGAAAATGGCAAGTTGTAGACAAAAAAATTCGATTTTCGATGTTGAAGAGGACGCAAAAGAGGGGTGTCGTGTATTGCTAGCTGCTGAAGCCGTCGGAAACCATCACTGGGCATGGTAATCAACTGTAACTGATGCGTTTGAGGCGAGCTCTGCATGAGAAGAGGCCGGAATGGGAAAATCACCATGACTAGTTCATTTTAAAGGTCGACAACGCCAGGCAGGTTGTTGCTCAACTGGATGAGAAGTACAAAAGGAACATCAGTTATGTGTCCGCCTTCGATTTTGTTGAAACTCATATATGTGATAAAGCATTGAAAACTATTAGACACGTATTTTTTTTATCTGCGGGAAAACGGTTTCAAGGGGAGAAACCAACCCTCAAAGGAAAACATGTCGAGGGGTGGTTTTGCAGTTTCACCCACAAGCAGTCCATCGATCTGGATGAAACAAAAACCAAAAGTCTTCTTATCTTAAGCGATGAAAAATCCACTATAGAGATATTAAAAAATATTTAAAGTGAGTGGTGACATGGCTTTCTGTGGGGTCCTTTCTTCTCTCAAAGGTGTTTTTTCGCCGATAAAAAAAACGTGTCTGATAGTTTTCGATGTTTTATCACATATATGAGTTTGAACAAAATCGAAGGCGAACACTTACGTGGTGTTCCTTACTAGGAGTGAACTGGGCAATTCTACCTCACCTACCATATTCCTCAGACATCGTTCCCTCCGATTTCCATTTGCTCTGGTCGAAGCAGTCAGTGGTTGCACATCTCGGGCAGGAATTGTAGTTGGGATCCAACTGGATTCCCATATTTTGTCCTACTTCCTGATAGGGATCCAATGGGTCATCGCATTGGATCCCCATAGGGGATTTGTGCTCAAGATCACATGGTCAGCTAAGACGACACACCTTCAATATCTTTTCAAATATTGGAGGTTTCAAATATTGCTATACGAGTACCCATGACCTCCTATGGTCAGCCAACAAGTGTTGCTAACAGCGAAATCTGGTATAGCCGTCAGTGAACGGGAGCTTTCACGTAGTAAATATTATCGTGATTTCGAAATTAAAAAAAAACTGACCACGTTATTATCTGCTGCTAAAAATACCCGTCGGGTGAAATTTTTTCTAGTTGAACTAACTTATTCATAATCTAGGATGATTGTATTTCACAAATACTGCCCAACGGAAATTCCAACTTCAAAGTTTTTTTCATGACGAATAAACAAAATCTGCGTTCACTTATGGGAAAGTTGGCACACTAGACGTGACGTTGACATACTGACGTCATCTTAACCTGCTGCGTATGAAATGGATAAAAAATCAGATTTTTTGGTTTATCGTTATAGGATGCCTAGCAATTATCGACGAACCTTGACACGTAAGAGATGGTCACAAGAACAGATTACCAAGATCATTGAAGCTGTACAGACGAATAGAGTGGGTTGGCTGTTAGCATCCAAACATTTTAACGTGCAGCAGGCAACACTTCATCGTCACTATAATAATGTTCCAGTAAATATTGGTTGCTATAGAGTAACCTTTAATCCAGAAATTAATGTATTCGAGCATAATTCGGTCGTCGTGTAAAAGATGACATACATATGTCATCTCAGACTGAAGTATGTTGTCTTACACAAGCTGACCATGGTATTGAAGTTTACATAATTGGAATGCAACGAAAATGTATTTTTTTTCTCGTATCGCGGTATTTTTTCAGTACATTTAGGCTACGAAAGTCACGGAAATGTTTTTTTAAATCCTTATGAAAAATACATAACTAAAGCTGCGAAAAAAGGGTTTAGAAAATAACGAAAATAGAGGGATAAAAAAATTACCAAGAATTTTCATTGCGTTCCAACGATGCAAACTTCAACACCATCTTCGACCTACATGAGGTTTTTTATTTTCAATTTTTTATTTAAGCAACTCATGTCCTGAAATTGGTTCTATTTCATTGTAATAATAAACCTTTATGGATATATGCTTGGCTTCGAATTCGTAAGACGTTGTTTATTTGAATATTTACCGTGAAAGAAAGAGTATGTCATCTACTGAAACGTCACGCTCCTTCATTGGATTCTAATCGGGATTCCCCTTTGGAATCCAATGTACGAATTCAATTTGAATCCTGACGGATTCCCACATGATTAAACAGAACCTGATACGATTCTTGATTGATCCGATCGCATTTTGTACGTTGAATTGTCTAAAAAAATATACAGACACACAAAATGAATGGATCTCAAAAAAGTATAAATGTTATCTGAAAAAGTATCAAGCGCTTAACGAAGTATATCTTTAAAATCGATTTGAATCGCATCACCGAAAATCCACTGCATTTGGACGTGAGTAACATCACCGCACACACTCACGAAGGATGCAGTTGACTTTTCACGTATTTTCGATTCGAACGTGGCGTTCTCAAACGACGTTGGCCGGGGAACAGTGCACGATCCAATTGGCTCCCAACGAGGACTCCCTACGTGCCGTACCCCTAACGAATTCCTACAGAGATGTGGGTTCATCTTCGGACACCCCAACAAATTTGTGCACAGGATCACGAAAGGATTTTGGGAGATCCGCTAACCTTCGGTTGAGCGTTTCAAATAAATAATTCTCGAACGACATCAATTGGGGAATAGCGCGGAATTCACTTGGATTCCAATGTGGCCTACGCTTGGATTCCAATGTGGACTACACTTGGATTCCAATGTGGACTACACTTGGATGCCAATGTGGACTACACTTGGATTCCGATGTGTACTCCGCTCAGATTCCAATGTAAATTCCCAACATGCGGCGTCCCTATCGAATCCTTATAGGATGTGGTAAGATCTGGCTGCCAACAAATTTATCCACGTGTGGCAACCACCCAATGTTTGAACTAATTGTATTCATAATTGATTGGATTACCGATTGCCATACATATGTGCGGCTACGGATCCCAAGTCTGTTCAACATCGTCAAGCTAACCAAATGAACTTTCCAATGACGCGTGTTATTCTTCCACTCAAACGGGGATTAGACCCTTCCTATCTGAATATTTATTTGCTCGAGAAGGATACGAGCGGTCTCGGCAACGTTTCGAGTGCATGATTATCCGGTGTGCTCCCTCTCTCTCGCTCTCCTCTCTCTCTCTCTCTCTCATTGCGGAAATCAACTGGGACTGGAAGGCCACAAACCTGAGCCGCGTACAGAGTTTATTTCCCCGTTGACCTCGGATCAAACCCCTGCTCCCCCTGCTCCCCCGGCCCGCCCCCTCCCTCGACCTTAACGAGCCAAGGAAAACCCACCCGGGGACCAGTTTGCTTAGGATAATTTTGCCGCATGCATATTTAAACGCTTCACCCTCTCAGCCTTCTCGCGCCCTGTACCTTCCTCCCTCTCGTCCCTCTCGGCCTCTCTCGCCACACCGTCGTATGCACACACTTTGGTGCAAACTCGTACTCATTTTCTCCCAGTTTGTCGTGCTGCTTTTGCGAGCTGCACGCCGCAAACTCCCGCAAAACAGTGCGGTCCACTCGCGTACTCCGTATATCACCGCGGGTTTTAATCGCGTTTACACGCGGAACAAATCTGCGAGAGGGTGAAAAAAGGCTGCCAGGTGCTTGGAGGCAGACGCACAGAGCGGGGTTTCGTAGGCATTGGTGCAATATTTAAGGGGTCTTTTCACTTTAGGCGCTAGGAAAGGCAATTTTCATGAATTTTTTTGATAGGTTTATATTATAGATATTGATATAAAAATTGTAACACTTAAGGATGTTGAGTCCCTATGAAACATGTTAATGTTAATTGTTCAATAAATAGCTTCTCAATCGTCATGAAATTTTTACACGACCTCCTGAATACTTCATGTAAAAACATACCAAATTTTCAGAATTCTATCATCATTACTTCAACCTCCTTAAGGAAGCTTTCCAGTGTGACAGCCCGAAAAATCGCTGTTTTTCGCGATTTTTTTTTTTAAAGAAAAAATAATCTAATCGGTCTGGTTTTTTTTTTGTATATTAATTGGGTATTGAAGAATACAAAACAATTTTTTAAAGATCGATTTATTTATTAATTAATATCTATAAAAATGATGAAACAATTGTTGCAGAAAATGCACTTGGATGTGGTGTCCACGTTGGGGGTCACAATTTTGATCTGAAACAAAAAACACAAAAAGATTATTGATCGGTATATAATTGGCTTTCGTGCTATGGAGGCTTTTTTTTTTTTTTTTTTTGCAAAAATGGCGCCGGTTTGAACAAAAAGTATCGATTTTAGCATTTTTTTTGGCAGTTTTTTTTACAAAAAAATAGGAAGATGTCAAAAAAAAAAAAGCTTCCATAGCACGATAAACAATGACGTTAAGAATATTGTGTAAAAAATTCAACTCGATAGCTTTAAAACTCTGCCCTCCAAGTTGGACACCGTTTTGAAAAATGCTGTTTCGAGAAAAACGCGTTCAAAGTTTCGCTGTAGCTGTAGCGCTCCGTTGCCTTCTTCCAAGAAATGCTGTACAGTAACCGAAATAATCTGAATTTCGGCATGAAAATTTCAGGGAATATTCGGAAGAGTGTATACTATTCGATGAAGCAAAAAAAAAAAAATCGATTTTTTGAAAATTTCACACTGGAAAGCTCCCTTAAGCAGTGACATATATTATTAAAAAGGCGATCTGTGCAAAATTCGACCTATATCAGAGGTAACAGCTATTCGGAATTGGAGCTGGAATTACTTTTATCTGTTATTATTATATGGGCAGCGTGCATAAATATTGATATGTAGGTTGTAGGTTCGAACCTCCATGTAGGTAAAAAAAATATTTTCTTTGATAGGAATCGTTTCAGGAGGTAATGAAATAATCTAATCACGATAACCAATCCTACAGGTAGTACTCTGAATTGAACATTTTTGAATTTTTGAATTTATGAAATATTATATACATTTAGTAGACATACCATTCAATATGGTAAAAACCACTATTTTTTGATAGTGTAAGGGAATATCCACTTTATGAAAACCTACTATATTATATAGCATTGACAATCAACGTATGCTTAAGAGATTATTGGTTGCGGTTAACATGTGACCATAGTTAGCACAACTGCTAAAATATAAGCAGTACTATATTTTCGGCAGTAACCATGACTATAAAATATTATTGTCGTCTCTGGGTATTATAAAATATGGTTGAAGTTACTATACATTTCTGTCTGTATGAAGTGAGAAGATCCCTTAAAGGAAGAATATTCGACTAATTTAAAAAAATTATTATTGTGTACGTTCGATCACGATCGTTCTCTGCATTATAAATTATAAATTTAAATATAAATTATATAATTTATAATTATAAATTATAAATTATAAATTAAATTGCGAGTTCTTTTGATAATTCGCTATCGTAATACTCTAACGGTACAGATGGGGCGAAGAGGGTTGACCCTCTGTTTGATGTTAGAGGATATTTTATCAACGATGAGGCCTTAAACAAATGGCGACAAAGTTATTTGTGGAGTCCTCCCAATATTTTTTTCTCTGTCATAGGGTCGATAACCGATCCTGAAATTTTACAGAGACGATTACTAATATAATTAGTGAAGCTCAAAAAAAAATTATGAAAATCCTATGAATTAAAGCCTGGCGATAGGACTACCTTGAGTGGAATCCCTATCTGCAGCATCTTCTTACAAAATTGTATGCATATACGTTGAAAACTGTAGAAACCGTGAGGCTGTGACGGACCGACGGGCATGGCGACGTTAGAAGGGTCCCTTGTTTGACGGAGCCCTAAATAATGGAATTCCCGAGTCCCTGGGGAAGTTGGCACTCGATCCCACGAAGAAATATCCCATCATGATATCCCGGTGGGTTGAAAGATCCTTAATCAAATGTAACCCTGTTCAAAAATAGCCCCACTCGAAAATACCCTCTGGAAAAAAGATCGCCAAAGCCTGCCGTGAATCGTTGAAATATTAATTCGTCGCGTTTGTATGAGTTTGTTTAGAATTGTTGAGAAAAAATAAAAGCTTGCTCAAATAACAACACGTTATTGTTATTGTCCTTTAAAAATTTGACGGGATTTCGGATAAATTATTTTGATAAATAAATTCGGTTTAAACTGTCGGGTGTGGCGAGAAAATGAGGAAACAAGTCACCTAGCAAGATGAATCACGATAAAAGCAACAAATTTGTGGATTAAGGGAGGGATATTTGGGAATATTTCCGATCGAGGGAATTAACTGCTAGGGCGATATTTCAATTGAAATATCGCCCTAGCGATATTTTCGAAATTGATACATAATTGCATAAAATTGATTATCCAATC
>OX632356.1:50677710-50730210 GCA_951751655.1 Ophion costatus | reverse complement strand
TTCTCGTTCTACGATACTCGATGCACTTTCCGCTTCTGGGTTTTTGCCATTTGTGAAACAGCACGTTATGAACCGCACACTGCCAATAGCGACGCCATCCCACGCAGGGGATGGCGTCTTCATAGCCGTTTTTCACTACCGGAAACCATGGCCTTATTCTTCCGCCTCCGTATGTGTGTGTGTGTGTGTGTGTGTGAGAGAGAGTGTATTCTCATATATATATATATATATATATATATATATATATATATATATATATATATATATATATATAATTGGATATATATATATACGGAAATTTCTCTTCTACGTTTTCTCACATATATGTATATATATATATATATATATATGTATATATATGTGAGAAAAAGTAGAAGAGAAATTTCCGCGTCTCTCTGACGAAATGGAACGAGGGGGAGAACGCAGTTCGGCAGGCGTGGATGGATTGCATCGATTATCTATCGGCCAAGATACCCCTCCCTTTTCTCGCAAATGGAACTACTTTCATTACAAATAGTTCCCGCGGGTTTGCCGGCTCGTCTCTTTGCTGGCGAAAAAAATGACTACGCCTCTGAAAGGGGTTGTAGGTGATTTGCCATATTTTTTATACGTGCTATAGTTGGAATACACTTATCTGTACTATCTTTTAGTATTTTTTATACGGCATCGAGCTATGTACAATTATGCAAAAATTCCAAAAATTGACCGAGTTGTGACGATTTTTGTGGAGGTTTTGTGGAGGTTTCCCCCACTGCGCTGGGATGAACCACCCTGCCGCGAATTACTCTTTTTTCGGGTTTTTTTTTTAAATTTAGATTTTTGATACTGTGCAAGTCGTTTTTCGAAATCTATTCGACCGAACTTTAAATTCGGACTGAGCAGAGTTCATAACATTTTCTATCGTAGGGGCGGATGACTTTCGTGAATGTTGATACATGTATACGTATAAAACTGTTCCGTTACTCATGGGGTGACTAACCGAATGACTGACACACTAGACAACGCACAGCTTGTACAGCTGAAGAATGAAACATGAAATTTGGTAAATATGTTTCTCAGAAGGTGTAGAGGTGCTGAGAATACATTTATCGAAAGTCAATCCCTAGGAGGGTGGAATGGGGTGTGAAAGCTTGTATGGGAAATTGTGTTTCTAAGGCACATCAACCCGGGCGAAGCTATAGGCGGAAGCTAATTTTTTAATAACGAATGACTAAAATTGTTTCTTTTTTGTCGAAAAATGCTTTTTTTTGTTTACATCATTTTCGTAACTGTCAAAATTTCTAAAAAATGTACGCTCCAGCGGAAGTTTTCCATCGCAGCAAAAGTACATTAAAAAAAAATGTATTTCTGATGATCCTAGTTGCCAGAACCACCTACACCGATTGGCCATGCAACAACGGCGGTACTTTCTGTAAATAATAATAACCTCATTATTCATCAATCTTTATCAATTTAAAAAACCCAAACTTGGCAAGACTATGTCTTAATAGTGTGCAAAATCGCGACCTCGTTGTTCCAATACTCTCGACAGGAAAAAAAAATGAATATCCACCCGTTTTTTGTCCCCCAAGTTAATTTTTCCTCGTCTATTTAAATTAGTTATTCACTTAATTAAATTAAGTTCAATTAAATTAAATACCGGAGTCAGTCGAATTCGTTTTTTTCGGGAAAAAATTTATGTGATATAAATCGAATAATATTAAGGGATTCACTTGTGTAAAAATTCGTCCGTCGTGGAAAAATATTAAACTCTTATACCGTACGTTTTTTTTTGGCGCGTATTTTTTTCCCTCTCTCTGTTCCTTGCAGAGTCAATACGAGCCAGAAATAAGAAAAGAGAGGAAGAAAGAGCGAGGGGAAGCGAGGGGGGTATCACAATATTTCCTAGTGTAGAATTGACTCGGCTTTGGCCAAACTATTTAACCAAGAATACGCGGTTAGCACAGCGAGAGGATGTACAGGGACGATCGGGAAGAGAGAGAAAGGAACGGAAGGATTTTCCAGACTTTGAAAAGTTAACCGTCGAAGCGAGCAATTTCGCAGGCTGGGAAGCTTTCGCGCGAGGAGAGGTGAAAGCTCGCGGTGCGGTGGAGCAACGGAGAGGATTGCTCCGGCTAAACTTCCCGCAGCCTCTCGTACTCGTTCTTCTCGATGTCTTTTTCCACCCCCCCTACTCTCTTTCTCTTTATGTCATTTTTATTCGTTTTTTTCTTCATATTTGCGATTTTCTTCTTATTTGCATTTTTCCTTCGCATTTTTGGTTCTACAGATTTTTATTCTCTTCCGTCTTGTATCGAGTTTTTTATCGTCAGCGTGCGTAGGCCTAGAAATTCGGGACGTCTTGAGGCCTTAGGCCCCAGTAACGGGTATAAAATCATGTGCGAATTTAACAATTTTTTTTCGTATAAAAAAGTGATTCACTCATAAAATTAATTACATATCTATTTCGTATGAATATCAAGCTGTTAGAAAATATATATTTTTTTTCGATGTACAAAATAGTCGACTACTCGAAATTTCTCGAAATAGCTTTTTTCCAATTGCCGTGACAAATAACTTCAACAATTTTCACTCCATTTACCTCAAATTTAAAAGTTATGGTCCTAATTGCATTTCGCAGAGAAGTACTCACGGAATTTCTGATTGATCGAAAACTTTTCATTTTATGAGCAGTTTATGAGCAGTTGTAACGAAATTTTCCACTGAAAATTCATTTCTTAAGGATTTTGAGTCCCAAATCGCAAATGATAATAAAATTCTAACAATTTGGTATGTTTTTGTATGAAGTATTTCAGAAGTGGTGTAAAAATTTCACGACAATTAGGAAGCTCGTTATTGAACAATTCACAAATTAAATGTAGTCTTATGGAAACTGATGTAACTTTGCATTAAGTTTTTTTTTTACCTCTCAGTTTTCTAATATCTACAAGATACTGAAAGCAATGGAAACAAAACGAAGTTTATTGATACATTTTTTTTAAATTTCTTTTATAAATTGTTCTTAACAAAATGTTAATTTTTTAATAACGAGCTTCCTAATCGTCGTGAAATTTTGACACGACCTCTTAAATACTTCATACAAAAACATACCAAATTTTCAGAATTTTCTTATCATTTTTTATTTCAGCCCCTAAGGAGGTTGAAGTAATGATAGAATTCTGAAAATTTGGTATGTTTTTACATGAGGTATTCAGGATGTCGTGTAAAAATTTCATGACGATTAAGAAGTCATTTATTGAACAATTAACATTAACATGTTTCATAGGGACTCAACATCCTTAAGTTCAAATACCTACAACTTTTGAATAAAACAATATTTTTTCAATTCCGTGTGTACTTCTCTAGGTACTCTAATGCAGATGGACGAAAATTTTTGTTCTTTGTTCTAGGTAAAAAAATGTGGATGCTAAATGTCACGCCGCGAAGCGCCTATAAAAAAAGATAACAAAAGACAATATTAGTAGTTGGCCATTTTGTACATCGAAAAAAAAAATATATTTTCTAACAGCTTGATATTCATACTAAATAGCTGTGTAATTAATGTTATGAGTGAATCACTTTTTCATACGAAAAAAAATGTTAAATTCGCACATGATTTTATACCCATTTTAAGGCCTAAGGCCTTAGATGGGAAATAAAAAAGTATTTTTAGTGTAATAAGAAAACTGCTTCGGATGCTTTTTAAATTTTTTTTTAATTACCAAAATGGGAAATATAAAAAGTACTTTTACTATAATAATAAAACTGATCGGATGGTTTTGAATTTTCTTGAAATTACCAAAATGGCAAGCTGTAGAAAAAAAGGTTCGATTTTGAGCCAATAAACATCTTTAATCATCTTTAATGTTGTCACCTTCATGTTAACAGCAAATGATCAAAGTTGTTTATTGGGTCAAAAATCGAACCTTTTTTTCTACAGCTTCCCGTTTTGGTTATTTGGAAAAATTTTAAAAAGCATACGATCAGTTTTATGTTTACATGTCAAAAGATCATCCGGTCAGATAAATGCAGATAAAAATAAAAACTTATAAACTATACGCTTTGTCCAAGTTTAAAGTGAATGGGACGAATAGATTTCGAGATCCAATTTACACCGTTTCGTGAAAAACTGTCACAACTTGGAGAATTTTTACAAAATCTTCATTGCAAATTAGAGTTAAGACCCTAGTCTGCAAAAGTATGCCATGCAGTCATTTTTTTCAAATTCAAACTCACGTAGATCCCTTAAGACCTTATGTATCTTTGGATGGTCGGAAAAGAAGGTTTTTTGGGATTAAAAAAAAATACTAATTTAATTATACTACTTAAATTAAATAAAGCACTCGAAATGAGGTTTGGAGGATTTATTTGACATATCTGTGTGTACTCAAATCAATTTTATATTTCCCAAAAAAATGTAAAACGGCAGCCCAGTGGCCGTTAAAATAAGAACGCCTTTTCTTAGCCCCCTCACTGGCGGACTCGTTCGAGACGCACATAAGGAAGTAGGACAAAAAATACATTTTTATTTCGTAGTCTCTATTAGTTTTGCCAGCAAAGTACACACGAGTATTGCAAAATATTTCTTTTTCCAAATTTGGCACCATTCTGAAAAAAAATTCGGATTCTTCGAATATTGCCAAAATATGAAATGTGCCCGCAGCTGGGTCGTCGTGTTTCGATCATGACAGGAGCAGGTCTGAGAGCTTGGCACTAGCACTACGGTAGCTTAAGGGGGGAGACACTTTTAAGCGAGGAAAAGTTTGCTGATTTTCATGACTTTTTTTCAATGAAAAGATTTCTCCATTATTTTTTAGACTTAGTGTATGTTTTAATACTACTTTTGGCTGTTACATGGTTTAATTTTCTTCTAATTAATCTTTTAAAAAGCCATATTCATTGCACGGTTTTCTAAACTACATTTTCAATACTGGCGTGACGTATAGCAAAAAAACTAATCGACTGATTCTCATCGAATTTGGCATAAATCTTTCTAACCTTATTATCCTAAACATGACCCTCAATGTTTTTGATACCACTAAAAAACAATTTTTTGAATAGCAAAATGTAGCCATTTTTCTCCGAAAATTTCAAGTTTCACATCGTACCATTTCGTCGATTTTCAACATTGCTCACTTTTTCTTGGTTCATATTCTGCGTATGAGTGTTAATGAAAGAAAAATCTTCGTTGTCTTTTTTCAGATTAATTCCGTGATATATCTCCGCCATTTTTAACGAGTAACGTGAGGTTGAAAATTTCAAAAAATCTATTATTTTAATTGTATTATCTAATAGTACAATATGTCTAGAATATTCTCCCAAAGTTTTGAGTCAATCGGAGTAAAAGTCTAGGAGCGTTTTTCTTAAAACACTATTTTTGAACTCGGTGGACACGTTTCTTAAAAAACTAATGCACCTATCTTATTGAAATTTTGCACACTTCTTCAAAGTAGCATAGACTAGTGATTGAACGAAGGCTTTTTTTCGATTGCAACTAATTTAACAAGGATATACGTAGTGTAAATTGTACGAAAAATTGAACTATTTTGCATCCAAATCTGCCAAAAATTCAAATTGAATTTTTTTTTAAAATCCTCCGTTCAATCACGAGCTATACTTTTCTACTAACAGAAAAATGTGGTTTTTAAATTTCACTTTGTTCAGGGGTCTCCGGAAACCAGCTCCCACCGGCTGAATTTCCCCAATTTTTAATGACAATTTTCAAAAATATTGTTGAAATGTTCTCTTCTTTGCGCGTTACTTTTACTCTTTACGTTACTCTTCTATGTGCATAAAATAATTTATAAATCATTTTTTTTAAATAGAGAAAGAATGCTTTTTTGTCTTCGAGACCCACGTAACTCCTCACAGATGAATAAAAAATGAAAAAGTACCACGTAACAGTCAAAAGTAGTAATAAAACACCCCCTGAGTCTCAAATTGGGCGATGAGGCTTTTCCTTAAGGGGCCAGTCCACTTTGAAAAATTTCAAATTTGCAATTTGTAAATTTGACTTGACGAAATCGACGATGATGAGCAATCAGAAGGGATTTTGTACGGTGCAGGAATTGCCGACTGACTTTAGGTAAGAGTTTTTCATAGTATAAATTTCAAACGCGTTTTTCTCGAAACGTCAAAATCTAGGTTCATCGTATCTCTAAAACTAACAAACCGATTCTCTTGAAATTTCAACCACATATTGTAAACATGATTCGCAACAAGATGACCCTCGATGGTTTAAAAATTTTGATTTTTACTCTTTTTTTGCGAAAAACTGCGAAAAAACGCGTTTTTTTTACTTTTTTCGTTTTTCGTCTGTCATTTTTTAATTTTTTGATAAAACTTTATATCCGAGGGTCATTTTGTAGCTGGTGTCATACCGAATCTAACGGACTTTGATTTTTTTTGTTTCAGACAAGCCGTTGCCGAGTTGTGATGGAGCTACCTAGCCCACCTATTTTTGAGGCGTTACCCTAAACTATATAGTTTTTGTACTTAAAAATGTATAAAAATGAATTAAACTATTATTTCAAATGTATTTCAAGACTTTATTTATCAATCCCAGCACTTTTTATATTAATATCTCTAATAAAATCCTCGAAAAAAAAATCGCGAAAATAGCCTTTTTTTCCGTGGCTCCAAAGTGGACTGGCCCCTTAAAAAAAAATCATGAAAATCAGCAAATTTTTTCCTCGCCTGAAGGTATTTCCGCCCTTAATAGAGCGTATACACAGCTTTCATAATGCACCGTACCATCCGCGTTATAGCGTCGACTCGTTATCTCCTCCTTGTTTCCATCAACCCCCCCCCCCCTTCACCCTTTTTTTTCTCCCTGCCTCTTTCTCTCATTTGAGCAGCTTTTGACGATGTTGGCTGTCGTCCGGACGTCCCTTCTCCTTTCACCATCATCATCACCACCACCTCCACCACCTCGTCCTTCCTCTTCCTGTTCTTCTCCTCGTACTTTTTATAATTAAGAAGACCGTTCATTTTCTCCTTGTCGGGTGGGTGCTCTTTCATTTTTCAAGCTCCGCTTGGCCACGTCTACAGATATGTAGCACCCTATGCCAAGGGAAAATCCCCATCCCCTGGCCCCCCCAATCCTGCCGTATTTTCCACCCCCTTCACACTCGCCACCCTTAGCGCTCGTTCGCGCAACGCTAACGGAGTAAACTTCTCGGACGTGCCGAGTGATTCATGGACTCTTGCGCGTTCGCCTCGCGGTGCAAAGCAAAGCAGCAGCAGCAGCGAAAGAAAAGAAGGCGAAACCCGGCGGGCCATACGCAGCAACGTGGAAAATACGGAAGCAGATTTCCGCTCCGACTGTATACAAACTGCGTCGAGGTAGATACAGGGTGGCCCGAAAAGTGACGGCCAATGTAGATAGTCGAATCGACCCTGTGCATGTTCCGCGATCTTTTTTAGTTTTTTTTTTGAGGAAAAAAGATTTTCTTTCGAGCGGTATTGTTGTCTAGAGTGCTTTGGAGGTGGCTTTTTAACCCTCCGACATGGGGTCGTTTGGACCCCATTTTTATTCAACCGAATGTATCGCAAAACGGGTTAATTAATTCGGCCCTGGTGCGGCACTCGAATGTTCCCCCACTCCTACTTTATGGGTGGACACTCGGCCCCTATGCTGCACCCTGCCCGTGCACTGACGACAGCTGTCGGAAAAGGACCTGGGGTCGAGTCGACCCCGTTTCTGCAGTAGTGCGGTGAAAGCGAAAACATTTTTTTTGTTGTGGAATTGGGTGTCTTGTTACTACATGTAAGTGAGTTACGATAGAAAATGCTCAGGGATATTTTTTGTCTGCGCTACTATAGTAAATTATCAGGAAGGCAGATCATAAAATTAAAAGCAAGTGTCCGGTATGCAGGAGGGCAATGTGCAACGAGCACCGAATGTACTTATGCGTCGATTGCGGTAAATGTCAATAATAATATATATAAAATGTCAATAATAATATATATGTCAATAATAATATACATAAAATGTCAATAATAATACATATGTCAATAATAAATAAATGCGGAAAATATACGTTCTCAAGAATTAATCTGCCGAAGGAGCCGATTTTTTCCATTTTTCATTATCCCGAAAATGCTCAAACTCAAACCTCCGAATAAATATACTTTTTGGAAAGACGGTTGGGACTGTCTTTTTTTTCGTATCGACACACCTTCCTTTTTAAAAACCTCGGGGGATTTTTTTTACGTTTTGAGAAATAAAAATTGTGATCTTTTTCATGCAAGTACGTATTTTTCAACGCATCGTCCACTTTGAACGAACGTTCGGGCACTTGATTCTTGTTACTAGCGCTTGCAACTTGTAACGAGTAACTAGGAGTATTTTTTTTAAACCGGGTCAAAAAGAGTTATCATTTGTAGACATGGCATGCGGAAAACCAAAATCAGATGATTTTCTTTCGATAACCGTGGGTCTTTTACTAAACTGAAATTCCAGCATACAGCGGGACATGATCTGACTTATCGACAGTTGCAGGATTATCCATTCACAACAGGACACCCTGTATATATAGGGTCTCCCTAATGTCACGCAACATTTAACATGCGCGGCTCGTGCATATTGTTGCGTGACATTTGGGACACCCTGTATATATGATAGTTCACGCTATTTCAGCTAGCCCGTGACCGCGACAATTTTTGGTTCTCTTGATTTTTCTTTGGAAAACTGTACGCCATGAAAGTAATACCCACACCAATTTTTAGATTTTTCACCCCAATTTTTAGACGGTTTATTCTAAATTTGTGCTGAGTTTAACGATTTTTTTTAAACTCTAAATCATTTTCTCTTTGTTAAATTCAGCACAAATGAAAAATGAATCGTTTCTGGCCTGTTGAAGCCGAATTGGAAATCACAAAATCATTAATAGCATTATTGAATATTAAAATGATAAAAATCGTTAAAAAAAATATGACTAATTCGAAAAAGAATAGAAGGAAAAATGGGCCCATGATGAGACTAGTCTTAAAAATCATACAACGGATCACTCTATCATAGAGAATTTTGTGAAAAAAAAGAAAGGCATAATCATGTGTAAAAAATATAGTTTTTACTTTAGAAGCAAAAAAAACATTGACATTGATAATTGATATTTAAAAAAATACTTTTTGAAGAAAGTATGCTTCAAAATGAAACAAAGTTATATAGTGCCATTTGTCGATATTTCAATTAGTTCAGGAGTTATCAGCGTTGGAACATTTCCAAAACTTTTGAAATTCCCATTTTTCGGAAAATTATAATTCCTAAAAGAGAAGGAATAAAAATCTAAAAATTGATGTGGATATTCTATTCATGGGGTACAATTTCACAAAAAATCAGGAAAACCAAAAATTGTCGGGGACATGGGCGAGCTGAAATAGCGTGAAATATCCCATATATATATATATATATATATATATATATACACATATGTATGCATGTATAACAAAAAGCGGTGTGTACAGAAGGAAGTAGCAAGATCACGAGCAACATCGGTCAGAAGACGTTGCGTCGAGTAATTGAAATTTTTTACTCCAACTCGTAGTTTTGCACCGCTCGCTTCTTCACTATTTTCCTCCCCTTCTTGCTCGAACGCTTCTTCGCCTCCGGGGGCGCGTTTCTCAAATGAGGGCATCGTCTGTATACACGACTGTGCTAAGAGAGAGAGAGAGAGAGAGAGAGAGAGAGAGAGAGAGAGAGAGAGAGAGAGAGAGAGAGAGAGAGAGAGAGAGAGAGAGAGAGAGAGAGAGAGAGAGAGAGAGAGAGAGAGAGAGAGAGAGAGAGAGAGAGAGAGAGAGAGAGAGAGAGAGAGAGAGAGAGAGAGAGAGAGAGAGAGAGAGAGAGAGAGAGAGAGAGGGAGAGAGAGGGAGAGAGAAAGAGAGAGAAAGAGAGAGAGGGAGTGAGACAGGATGATTCGAACTTACCTCGACTCTTGGTCCAAATCTTTTTTACCGGAGATTCTCACTGTGAGGAGTAGACATAGAGCGAGATGGAGAGAGGGATTCTTTACCTCACCTCCGACGTTCCCTCATCTATTACGCTGAGGGATTAGTCGGGGGTTGTACCACTCGGCCGCGCGTTTACGTGTGTTGTTCGCGTTTACGCGAGCTGTTTCGCGGCAATCTCTCGTCTTCTTTCGAGATTGCTCACTGTTTTCTTTTATTCCATAATTTTCTTCTTTTTTAATATGAAATTGTAAGAATCACTGACACAATTTTTTCCAATCCGCCCGAGGGTTGAGAAAGCGGAGTAATGAAATTTTACGCAACTATGGAATGGCTTGTGTAAGAGAGAGAGTGCGAGAAGGGGGGGGGGATGAAATGGAAAAACTAACGAAACAGATACGTAGGAATGTAAAGGAGTATTTGAATCAAGAAATGAGATTAACGGGGGGGGGGGATGTAGGAAGTTTAATAATCTTTACAATTTTGCGATTTTAATATTTAATAATTTAATTTAATAAAATACTAAATTTAATATTTAATATTTAATAACGTTCCTCTGTAACGAATTTGGACAAAATTTTGTGTGCCATTAATGTGTGCTAAATATATATGATATATGATATATATATGTATTTTACAGGGGATATTTAATTTTTTAAATTTTATTACAAAAATATATATATATATTTTACAGGGTGACTTTTATACGGTGGCCTGTGTTTTGTATGGGTTTTACGCGGAGATTTTGTGACCGATGAAATATGATTTTCAATGGTTTTTTTTCAAGTCCTCGTTAAAATACAAACATCGTATTTTTGTGATGCGTAGTGCTTGCTAGAAACAATAAAACATTCTGAAAAAAATTATAATTCCATTTTCAATACAGCAGAATGAAGTTAATCGAACTTCGAATACGAAACACGCCTGAAAAACTTTTTTTTCCATCGCGCCATTGAGAAAAAAATTATTATGATGCATTTTAAAGTGGATAAATGAAGTTTAAACCAATGAAAAAAACGTTTTCTCGGAGTGTTTCCCATTCAGAATTTATTTATCTTCATTCTGCTGAACTGAAAATGGAATTTTGATTCTTTTTCTAAAATGAAGCATTTTTTTTGGCAGACACTACTCAACACAAAAATACGCTATATTTTTTTTCGAAAAGGACGTGAAGGACCTTAGATTGAATACAATATTTTTTGCGGTTGCAAAATTTTTGCGACAAGCCTTTAAAAAGAATATGAATACCTTTTAATTGCCATATTTCTTTCCTTTACGTTTATTTTGTTTACGTTTGTGGGGTTTGGGTACGATAAACTCACACAAAATAATTTAATCTCTTTCTGTTGTATTGTATTTTTATAAAGAAATTACGTTATAATCTGTTTCGTGACGATTTTGGTCAACCTCGCGCTCGCGTTTCAGCGGTAGCTTCTTTTGTCGCCGTCTCACGAGAAATATATATATATATATTAATAATAATAATAGTAATAAGACGTATCTTATTTGTAGTTGGCGACCCTGCTTTAGGAACCGACGCGCCGCCTTGCGGCCATTTTGGAAGCGTACAGAGTCGTCCCACGTTATGTGTACGTGGCGCCATCTGTGCTGAGCTTTGCGTAGGGTTCTTTATAGCAGAGGGCTGGCATCTTTTATCCCTTACCGTATGTAAAAATGCTACGCTCTTTGACCACTTTACTTAGTTCTACCTCTCCCCATGGCGCTAGTAGGTTACTTACAATATTCTTATTGCGCAGGCGCGAGGCCCGCACGGCGCACTTAACCACCCCGCGCCGAATACGACTATTTCTATGTGTGGAGGTTAAGCCGCGGTGCGGAATATATTAAAATTACCGAAATTACTTAACTCGTGCGCTAATGCAGTGTGTTGTGCACGGTTGTACCTCAGGGTACCCGCTTAATTCTGAAAAGGTGCATTCTGTACCATACCAGCCGATCCCCGCATTCGAAGGTATGGAACGTCTATGAGTTACATGTGTGCATGTGTGTATATATACATAGCCGCTACGCGCGCGTCAGGATTTAGAAAAACAACTAGCGCTGCGAGTGGCAGAGTTGTACACTGCAAAAAGCGGACAATTCGCGTAGCAAAAATTCCATACGATGCCATCCCCCTGCTTTACAGCCATGGCGGCCCGGTGATCTGCATCTCCGTCTCGTCGCAGCTACATCTCGCGCCAACCACACCATGTGCCTCGCCCAGCCCCCTGGCACTGCTGGGTCTACCGTGTCTCGTTATTGTCGCCACGTAAACTAACCCACCATGCGGCGCTAGTAGTCACCAGCATGACCCCCACTCCAGTCGCGCAGCGTCTGCATAATTTGCATTCGACGCGTCTGGAAAATTCATTGTTTAGAATAGAATTTAAAAGTATATGTGTATATAGGAAGGGATGCAATATTTACACTTGTCGCAATATTATGTATCTAAAAATATTTATTGAACGAAATAAACAGATAACATTAATATTCTTTAAATAATGGATCGGTCACGTTGTACAATATTTTGCGATTTTTTTCTTGTCGAGATTGCTTTTTTTTTGTCCTGTGTTGAGACGTGCAGAATATTGCTGCATCCGCATCAATACGTAATATTGTATTATGTGTAAAAGAACACTATCGGCGTGTTCTATACACGGAAAAGAGAGCTTTTCATAGTTATACACGTCGTCCAATATAGACTCGAAAACACGTGTTGAATTGCGATGAGCCACAAATCGCTCTTCTAATGTGATAAAATAATTACGATTTTACCACACTACGATTTTTTTTATTCGAGAACAATGACAGATCGATAAAAAATGACGAAATAATACGGATAGGTGCTTTGCGGAGTGGGGGTAATGCGGGTGACTACTAGCGCCGCATGGTGGGTTAGTTACGTGGCGACAATACGGGGACACGTTACTGTTAAGAGAATTTATCCCAGTGTCAGCCCCCTGGCCGCGCCTTCCGGAGTTATGCTGCTGCCATCTCCCGGGACGCCGTCTGTCGTCACACCAAGGGGAACCAGCGTCCCTCAAGCGGTGTGGCCGTTCAGCGCTCTTACCGGCCGAGCCCCACATCGACTCGAGGATCGATCGACGGAAACTGCCGGAAGAGCGTGACGAGGCGATCGAGTACGGAATCGATGCGAGGTCTACCCATCTTAGGAAAATTCGGAATAGACGAAGAAGCCAGCCGGCGTGGTCAGCCATTGAGTTCTGCAGCGTGGTCAGCGGAGGACACGGAACCGAAAGATCGAAACATTAAAAGAGAAAGGAAAGAGAGAGACAGAAAACCTTCATCGAAAAGCGAGGAAAATATAAAGAGACGATCAGGACTAGCGCCGAGTCTACTAGAATCAAGTAAGTTCTTTTCTCTTTTTCTTTTGCAAGAGCGGTGAAAAAGCCGTGTAAATTCAGTGCGAGAATTTTGTTTCTCGGGCGACTCAACCGTTCTCCCCCCCCCCCCTTGTTCATCCCAAATCGGCGTCGATTCTGCGCAAGTTGCCGAAATGTTAATCGTTAAAAATTCGTTAAAAATCGTTTCCGTAGTTCGTAGAATTGATAAAGTGTTTGCCGCAAAGCTCAAAAGAAATCATTCGTGTCAAGATAGTTGACCAAAATTCATTCGCGTAAAAATCTGCGAGAAGGTCCCGTGTCGGATCCCTCGTGTGCGCGTAGCTGCCGCCAGGCTGTGCGAGGCCACGGCTGCCGGCCGAGTCGACTGACGTCTCACTCGCGATTTTCCGCGATCACCGCCGACAATTATACTTTCGATTGAACAATCTGATATCGACTTTTCTTTTCTTCCTTTATTCGTGTTTTATTTGTGGCGTGATAATTAAAATATTCACAGTCGTGGTCCAGAATAAAAGAGGCCATCGCGTATGGAGAATCCCGCCTGTCCCTGATACCCCAAGATGTCCCCAGTTAAAAATTTAGATCGCGTTTCATGCGTAATTCCAAGCGAGCTTTGTTTTCGTTTTTTTTTCTTTTCTGTGAACTTTGTGTACGCGGTCGGCCGTATTGCCCGAGAAAGGCTGGCGCCCAATTTATATTACAATTCCGAATAATCATCACGGGTAGAGATTTTGCGTAGGGACTTCGCGCTTCCAGAAATGCGTTGAGTTAGACATACATTCGAGCTGAGATTATTTTTATTATTTTATTTAATTAATTTTCTTACAGCCAGTCTCCCGTCAACTTTGTATTTCCTTCTTTTTGTTATTTTTCGATTAAAAATTTCTCGATATCGAGCCATTTTATCTTTCTTTGTTGAACATTATAATTAAAACGAAAATTGAATTTTATTATCGGATTTAAGAGTTTATTAGCTTCCGCTTTTCCTTCCTTCCGCCTACATAAACGCGCGATATATATATATATATATATATATATATATATATATACAGGGTGTCCTGTTATAAATGGATAATCCTGCTACTGTCGATAGGTCAGGTCATGTCCTACTATTTGCTGGTATTTCAGTTTAATAAAAGTCCCACGATTTCCGAAATTTTGGGATTTATGTTATTTTATGAAATAAGTCATCTGCTTCTAGTTTTTCGCATGCCATTTCTACAAATGATATTAATCGACAATAACTAAGAAACTGCTTAAAGTAATTGGCACGATATGCGTAGTACATTTTTTTTACATCGCGGCCTATCATTCATATGTTCGAATTGGTTTGTATGAAAATTCTGCATAAGATCTTTTTTTTTCATAACGTTTCCTCAACATTTAAGGTAAAAAAATGAGTTTTCTACATAAAACAATTAACTAAGAGTATTAAAAAAAAACCGGCTCAGAAAAGTTATCATTCCTAGAAATGGCATACGAAAAATGAAAAGCAGATGTTTTTTATTTCGAAAGCTGTGGAACTTTTAGTAAACTGACATTCTAGCATGTAGGACATGATCTGACGTATCGACGGTTATGAATGTCCTGTTATGAATGGCTAATCCTGCAACCGTAACTTCACATAAAAATAAAGTTCATGTCACTTTTTGATCTTAAATGACCTTGAACGACTTTGACCCCTAAATGTTTTTTATGCAGTTTTCGATGCTCTACAAAATAGTTGAGAAAAAAGTCTACCGCCCTATTTAAAAAAGTGGAGGTGACCTTTACTGTGCAACAGCGCCTCCACTGAGATAAAAAAAAATGGTCGCATTTGATGACCCCTTTCGTACGGTACAACTTTGGTGTCAAACATTTTTTTGTGACGTCGATAATTACAGAGATATTCAAGGTGTGAACAGTTAGTGCCTAACCCTGTATATAATCGTCCGAATAAAATGTCTTAAATTGTTAAAGAAACTATCCGGACGAATAATTTACACGTATTCGTCAAGACGAAATCTTTCTAATTTTGTAGTAGGTAATCCGGACGAATACCATATACAGGGTGAGGCGCATAAAGTGTTACAGAGCACGCAAACAATTGATATCCAAAAATGTTCCAGACAAAAGTTTTAGTGTTCGAGAAGGCCGTCATACTGGCCCACCCTATTTTTTTTATCGGTGGAGGCGCTGAAGCTACGTCAAGATCAACGTCACTTTTTTAAATGGGACCATGTATTTTTTTCGTTGACATTATTATCGATTTTAAGACGAATTTAGCGACCTACAACACAAGGTCGTCGAAAAAAAATACATGGTTCTATTTAAAAAAATGGATTTGACCTTGACGTAGTTTCAGCGCCTCCACCGATAAAAAATAGGGTGGTCCAGTATGACGGCCTGCTCGAACACTGAAACTTTTGTCTGATACATTTTTGGATATGATCAATAGTTTGAGTGCTATTGCTCTGTAACACTTTATGTGCCTCACCCTGTATATAATTGTCCGGACAAAATTAGCAAAATCGTCAAACAAGCTATCCGGACGAATAATATACATTTTTATTCGTCCAGGTCAGTATGGAAATAATCTAAAAGCGGTTCTGGATGAGTAATATACGTTTATTCGTCCTGATAAATTGCAGAACTCTGTCGAAACGAATCCGGATGAGTTATATACGTTTATTTGTCCGGGTACGTAATTGAATCGTCTAGATGGGTCTAGAAGATCATTCTAAAACTATGTTTGCTATCCTCGGCCCTGCCGAGTGGTTGCATCCCCGGATGCCCCCGCCGGTACCAAACACCTTCTCCCTACGACACGCGTTCCGCGTACGTATCATCTTTCGACGAAAACCTTGTAATAGAAGGGTATAAATGAGATTCAGAAAACACCATTATAATACTTAACTTTCATTATCAAATCCTGAAAATGGACGAATTACAAAAACATTTTTATATTACTTCATATAATTTAACATTTCCTAATTTATAATTTATACTTTACAAATACTGGAAATGGACTTTAAAAAATGAATTGGTTTACAACGTTTATGGGAATTTTTGCACAGCCGGGACTACTACAGGACCCCTGGAAATGATTTACAATTGGCCCAACATCGACCCAGCGTCGCCCCGAGGGTCCTCGAACTTCGGCCGATGATTGGAATTACGACTGGGCGAAGTTTGGACCAAAGCCGGCATGATAGGCTCGGTCCAACGTTGGCGATCAGCGTGCGCCCAACGGCGGGTTTTGATCTCGGCCCAGTGTCGGTTGAAATATTGGGCCACTGCCGGCCCGAATATTGGCCTACTGCCGTCCTGAGTATTGGCTTCGACACCGGCCCATGATCGGTTTGGTTCTAACCCAATACTGAAGCCAATACTGGGCCAACATTGGCTTTTTACTACGCCGATATTTTCAATAAAAAAAGCTAATTACGTTTAATTATGAGATTTATTTTATAGAGATTAAAAGGATTAAAATGATAATACTGAATGAACATACAATATTTTACAAGTTTATAAAATTGAGTAAGATTAAAATAGAATTGAGATAAATGGAACATTAGACAATGAATAGAACATTTTTTTTACCGTTGTATCATATCGTATACAATTTCATGAGGTAATGAAACTTAGGAACATTTCAGCAGGGTTGCTTTTACATCAGAATAAAAAATACAATAAATGTATCATTAAATAAGACTATTGACATTAAATATTGATATTAAATAAGACTCTCGATCGCCTGCTCCGGCTAGCCAACGGCTTACTTTCGATAGGATTTGAAGAGGTTCTGTGTGTTTAGCCCACTTCTCTTCCAAAACCTCTGAAACAAAATAAATGATAATTAGTACAAACATTTGAATGGAGCATGAAGTCCAGTTGTGTACATTCTTCTTTAAAGTATACAAGGGGTGTCTCGTAATTAATGGACAACCTTGCAACCTCTTATAGCATGCCTCAAAGCCTTACAAATTTTTTTTATTATAAAAAGAAATTCCCTAGTCGTTCCTATGTTTGAATTGTCTCTAGTGTCCCTTTTTTAAGTTGAAAAAAATGTGACTTTCTTCAAATTTCTCCATACTACGGCCATAAGTAAATTTTATTAAATTATTTGTATAATATTCTAGACTAACTGTGCTGATAGAGAGGTAGGAAATATTTTTTAAATTCTTTTGAACAAGTAATCATAACTCAGGTACCAAATGGGACATATTTTTTGAAAAATTCTTCAAAGGTCTTAAGGCCTGCTATAAGGGGTTGCAAGGTTATCCATTAATTACGCGGCACCCTGTATATAATTACAATTCGGTATAGTTCATATACTTTCCAATTTATCTCTATTCAAGTATAGTTATTAGATTATAATTAATACCTCTTAAACATGCGAAAATTGAAGTCTTGCTGAAGTTGAGTTTTTCATTATTGGACTTCGTTTTTCTCCCGCATCCACTGTATTTTAGTTGAACTGATTTCGAAATTATTGCTCGGATCATTTGAGAAATGTCATTTTTGATGTCCTTCGAACCGACGATCAAGGACGTGAACAAAGATTTCTGCGAAAGAAAGATGTTTTAAATTGCAGTTGTATATGTATATTTCACATAAAACATTTCACAGACAGTCTATCATGTAATCATTAAATACATATAACTCTAAACAAGTATGCTTACCAGAGCATCTTTTCGGTCTCTGTCGTTGTTTATTTCTGCATCGAATCGGAGAAAGTCATCCAAATCAGTGATGGGAAGCGGCGATTCTATCTTTTCTCGTGCCGTAGAATCGGGCACGACCGTCGGGCCAACCGACGAGAAATCCATATTGATTTTCACGTCGTTGATTTTTTAATCCAAATCGTATAAGATACTGCGTTTCGCGGAGTCAATTTTACGCGTTAAATTTATCTCCAGTTCGTCGAATTTTTTTATCGTTGTGCTGCTTCAATAAATCTGGGAATCAAATAAGCAATTCAAAAATATAGTTAGACAGTATTCTATTTAGCCTATGTTATAGTATTCTATTTAGCTCTATACCAATGGCACACGGAGAGAATTTTTAAGTATTTTTTACGGTGAAATCTCCGTCAAAATTACACAAAAAATTTGAAACCGGTGACAAATGTGCACATAGTCAAAAATTGACACTAGCTTTTAATATTTTGCTTTCATTCATGTAAAAATTTAAGCAAGTAGCATAATTTTTTACATTTCTTTCAGTAAAAATTCTGACACATTCTCATGTAGAATTTTAACAATGGGCTGCCTCAAAAATTCCAAGTTTCTACAGTAAAAATAACCTGGACAAACTTGAAATTTCTAAAATCCCTAGCGAAAAATTAATTCCCTATGATTAAATAAATACTCTATATACTGTATTTCTGAACATTAGTGTTCTTGATTGCTACTTATTTTAGCATATCATCTTTCCGTACCATTGTAGACGTCCTTTATCGAAGTTTCTTTTCACGTTTCTTTGTTTTCTTGCGTAGAACTGCGTAGAACACGTTAGACTGCACGAGACCACGAGGTTTTCTTGGCCCATGCTTCGTACTATAATGCGCATGCGCGGTACCGCTGTTGCTAAGCAACGCGGGTCGGCGTCGTTCGTGATCGTCATATTGCGTCATACACAAGCACACTCTCACAGCTTGCGTTCACGTATACGCACGCTACACACAGAGTTCACGCGTACGGTCAGGCGACCTAGCCCTAACTGATTTTACTATAAAGAACGTAAAATTCCGGTGGACGCACGGAAAATTTCGGCTTCCTTTTTTAAATTTTTATGGAAAACACGCAAATTTCTCAATGTTCCACTGAAAAATTTCATTTATATTAGCACTTTTTTAACTTATTGTCGTAATCTTCACGTTTCATGAAATTTTACTATTGATTTCAGTAAAAATTCTGGAAAATATTTTAAATTGCTGTTACGCAAAAGTAAATTTTGATTCATTTCCATGAAAATTTATAATTTATTCCCTAAAAACCTGAAGAATTGTACATTTGTCACCGAGTTACTGTGATTTCACAGTAAAAATTACGTAAAAATTCTCCCCGTGCAGAATCCTCTCCTTGCATCTGTTCTCGTTGGTTATTATTGGCATCTTCGACGTTTTGTGATCCGATCAATTCGTCAATCGTGTTCTCTATTCAATGAAAAAAGTCATATATTTTTTAAATTATCTATGCAAAGAAATAAAATTATCAACATAAATACTCAAAAGATTATAACGCATCTTTTGAACGACGAACCATATAACATACCACAGAAGCTTGTTATATTCAAATCCCCATCTAAATTTGCCAACGTATAATTCATCGACAAGGCTTTTGTTATCCTTTTTTCCGACAAAACCGACATTGTTGAGTTGGTTTCTGTATCCGTCCCCGGTGCCAATTCGAAAGGTTCCATGGACGGTCGCAAACGCCGAATACCTTGATCGTAACTTCCTGATAGTGAAAGGATATCAATAGAAGTTTACAATTATTAATAACCTGGATTGTTTTTAGAAATCATGACCCATTACGAAATGATGTCATACTTACGAGCTTCGTTGATAATTTTCATGACAGCCATCGATACAGTACTTATTTTACGCGACACTTCTTGAATTTGAATTATCCCAAACTTTTTAGATGCATCCGGCAAATCCGTTAACGTGATATTATAATACACGTTCGCGTTTACCTACTGCGCCTCGACTTCAACTGACATCTTCTCGTAGAGCCGAAACAACAAAATTTTTGTGGCGGCAAAGGCGGGGGGGGGGGGGCGGTTCTTTAGGCAGTGGTGAGAGATTCATTGTGGTTAAAGTTCGACAAAATAGGCGACAGAATGGTGATTAGGATTGGACCACGCTTGGGACGACCGTTGAGCTCCAACTGTCAGTTGCCATTTAGAAGCTGATGTCGGCCCAGGGTCGGGAATTTATTGTATGCCGATGCTCGAATTGATGTTTGGATCGACCATGAAAAGCAGTATCGGTCTAAGATCTGGACAAATCATGGCCGCAACCATCGGTTGCCGTTCAGAACCGATGTTGGTCCAGTGTTGGCATTTTTGCTGCTCGCCGATGCTGCATCCGGACGTAGGCTCAACCATGACAAACAGCATCGGCCTAGTATCGGGATAAATCATGGCCGCCAACGATCGGTTGCCATTCGCAGAAGCCGATATTGGTCCAGCATTAAAATTTCGCTGCTTGCCAATGCTGAATCGAAACTTAGGCTCGGAAACGACAAACAGCGTCCGGACCAGCATTGGGACGAATATCGGTTACCATCGGTCGGTTACCACTTACACACCAACATTGGCCCAAAATTGGTAGATGGCTGGGTAACGGTGTTCAATTCAAATTATACGTTAAGTACTGGTAATTACTATAGGTCCAGGTTTGGGGCCAATGTTGGGCACCAACGGAAGATATGCCTATAATCATACGAAACCAAAAAACAGGTTAAAGAAGGCATATACACTACAATCATAGGGAAAAAACTCATCAGGAATTAGTGCGCGAAATGTGAAATATATGTATGAAACAACAGCACGGCAATTTCATGGACGAATAGGCCGGACAATCGCAGCACTTCGGGGTTGAGTAGATTCGCGATCCGCGACACTGCGATTGAAGAATATCTCCCGTCTCTAGCTCAACGAACTCGCTATCGCCTTTATTTTGCAATTCCATTGTAATAAACCGGAAAGCATGTCGTGTTTTAACATTTAAATTTTAACTTTCACTACTACTTTTTGTTTGACACACAAACATTTGTGACAAATAAAACACAAAGTGCAAGATAGCAATCTTGATGCGGCTCGAATAGATTACGAAAATAACAAATAAATCGGACCTAATCCCATATATATCGATATATATATATATATATATCGATATATAAATCGAACCTAACCCCATATATATATATATATATATATATATTATTCGTCCGGATGCTAACTGAGCCGAATTACAATAATACGCACGCCTACTACACGGAGAGAAATTTTAAGTAATTTTTACTGTGAAATCACAGTAACTCGGTGACAAATGTGCAATTCTTCAGGTTTTTAGGAAATAAATTATAAATTTTCATGGAAATGAATCAAAATTTACTTTTGCGTAACAGAAATTAAAAATATTTTCCAGAATTTCTACTGAAATGAATAGTAAAATTTCATGAAACGTAAAGATTACGACACTAAGTTAAAAAAGTGCTAATATAAATGAAATTTTTCAGTGGAACATTGAGAAATTTGCGTGTTTTCCATAAAAATTTAAAAAAGAAAGCCGAAATTTTCCGTGCGTCCACCGGAATTTTACGTTCTTTATAGTAAAATCAGTTAGGGCTAGGTCGCCTGACCGTACGCGTGAGCTCTGTGTGCGAGCGTGCGTATACGTGAACGCAAGCTGTGAGAGTGTGCTTGTGTATGACGCAGTATGACGAGCACGAACGACGCCGACCCGCGTTGCTTAGCAACAGCGGTACCGCGCATGCGCATTACAGTACGAAGCATGGGCCAAGAAAGCCTCGTGGTCTCGTGCAGTCTAACGTGTTCTACGCAGTTCTACGCAAGAAAACAAAGAAAAGTGAAAAGAAACTTCGATAAAGAACGTCTACAATGGTACGGAAAGATGATATGCTAAAATAAGTAGCAATCAAGAACACAAATGTTCAGAAATACAGTATATAGAGTATTTATTTAATCATAGGGAATTAATTTTTCGCTAGGGATTTTAGAAATTTCAAGTTTGTCCAGGTTATTTTTACTGTAGAAACTTGGAATTTTTGAGGCAGCCCATTGTTAAAATTCTACATGAGAATGTGTCAGAATTTTTACTGAAAGAAATGTAAAAAATTATGCTACTTGCTTAAATTTTTACATGAATGAAAGCAAAATATTAAAAGCTAGTGTCAATTTTTGACTATGTGCACATTTGTCACCGGTTTCAAATTTTTAATGTAATTTTTACGGAGATTTCACCGTAAAAAATACTTAAAGATTCTCTCCGTGTAGAAATAGGGCGTGAAGTGAGCCGCTATCCGGACGAATAAGGTACGCTTATTCGTCCGATAACCAGACGGGTAGACACTCCGTTTTATTTTCAGTTCTTTTTTGTGCATGTACTTTCTTCTTACAAGTTTTTGAAAGTAGAAGGAAGTCCAGGCTAGTATAAGAATTTTTTTTCATCTAAACTTTAGTGACTGATCCTTTCAAACGAGTTTCTAAACTTTTGATCAAAATCTAAGGCATCTACGTGACTGTTCAATTGGTCATCTATTCATTGCTTAACACTGCACTTTATAACGATTATACGACCAAACGAAATCGCTGGAAAGTAAAAACACAAAAGAGTTAAATAAAAAAATCTTTTTTCTCGAAAAGTGAAAAAAATCGTAGTACCTACACGGGGGTGATTCGTATAGGTATAGATACGAGGCATCTACATTTTCCTTTTGGTCGTCGCTTTTGGGGCCAGCCTGTATCTAAGCTTTCCGAGCTGTTCAGTGCTCTCCCAGAGTTTCCGGTTTATGCCGGCTACTCGAGATTCAGTTCCGATCGTCAGTACTCTCACGTAGTATCTCGATGTCCGTGTCGAGCGTGCTGCATCTCACAGCTCCTCCACTTTCCTCCGCCTCCTCCTCCTCCACCTGCTTCGCCGCTTTTTCCCAATTTTCTTTGGTCCCTTCTGCGGACTTATATCTTTTCTCGGACGCCTCTCTCTCTCTCTCTCTCTCTCTCCCTCTCTCGGCTCTTTTGCTCTTTCCTCTCTCGATATTCCAGCGGCGGGTGTTACGGCGGGGTACGATTCCGTCATTGATTGAAACGAAAATGAAGGTTTGACAAATTTGGCTCCCGCCTCTTGTTTCGTAGTAACATCACGTGCGATATATCATCCGTCTGTATGAGCCGACTACCTCTGGTTACATATACTGGGTGACGATTATTAAGTGGCCATGCGTTTTCAAGGGTCTCTTTTCGAAAAAAATATAGCGTACTTTCGTAGTGAGTTGTATTTGCCAGAAAAAATTAAGTATCCTGTAAAAAAATTAACATTGTCATTTGAGTACAATGAAATGCAGATAATTAAGCGGTTATATGTTTAGTTGTAAAAGTCGAAAAAACACTTTTTCAAAACCAATATCTTTTGACAATACATTATCTCATAAATGAACCCTGAAAATTTCAAGGTGACTGGATTAAGATTGAGAGATTTGTAGGCTGTTAAGTTGACGTCCATCGAAACGCTCGGAGCGTCGTTCAAAACTTTAAACGCTCATTTCTCGCAAGTACGTTTTCAAGATCGGCGAGAAAAACATCTCAAAAACTATTTCATCGATATTTTTTAAATTTTTAGGGTATTTTATAGATATTAAAATATAGCATTTTATCGAAGGTTTTTTTTTCAATGTATACTTTCGATCTGATCAACGAAAAATGCGGATTTTTTTCCGCCAAAATTAAGAATCTCTCTTCGAACATGCGCCATTATTACAAATTTAATATTTGGGGAATTCTTTCCATTATCCTTCCTGAATTTGCAGAAATTTATTATCCCGATTTTCTACGAGAAATCCCAAAAACAAGTTGTTTTCGACTATTACAACTAGGAACAACCCGTTCAATTCGGAATACTCTGCGCTCCTGATTTTTTTTTCGCGCATCCTGTCATTGAGACAAAAACTATCCAAGATGCATTTTCAAGTGGATACATGGAATTAAAATCCATTTGAGACAGTTGTCTACAAGTTTAGAAAGATGGTTTTTTTTCTTCATTTTATTATTCCACAGACCTTTTTGAATATCTCGGGGATCGCGGTCGAGATGCAGCACTTTTTAACGCGTTTTTCTCGAACCTATGCTTTTCAAATCGGCAACCATGATATCTCGATAGCCAGTTGGCCGATCGAGCTCAAGTTTGGCATACAAGTCGCCAAGTACACGATATTAAGATTTTTTAATTTTACACATTCTCGAAGGATCCATCGACATATGTGTTCATTTTTTTTTAGTTATTCCATTCTAAAAATCACCTCCACAACAGCACTCTAGACAACGTTACTGGCTTGAAAAAAACTTTTACAAAGAGTGTTCCATATGCCCAATTTAATTATCTTTCATTCTGCTTACCTCAAAATGGAATTTTGATTTTTTCCCAGAATGCTCCATTTTTCTGGCGAATACAACTTTTCACAAAAATACGCTATATGTTTTTGAAGAAGACTTGGAAATCCATTAAATATATTTTTCTCGTTACAAAATTTCCACGGCAGCCCTTTAAAAACACATGGTCACCTTATAACTGTCACCCTGTACATGAACCTTTTGACGTACGTGAAAATATGGCCGACCTCTCGGCCGACCGGGTGTCTCGATATACCATTCGCTTCCCTGCACTGGGAGAGATCAGCTCCGGAATTGCAGTTGAAACGCTATACTCGGTCGCCCGATGCGTCGAGTGCATCGCGGATTAAGTAGAAACGGAAACGGGACACCGTCGGTGCATCGATTCGCACGGCTCAGCTCCCGAGGATTCAACCCCAAGTTTTCCAGCTGGAACGAACACACGCGATACGGTGGATCCTTCGAAAGTGCTCGGAGCGTTTTCGAACGCGGATCTCGCGAGGGTATAAGCCAACATGCTATACGTAAACATCCATATATATATATATACGCACAGATTGATTCCCGGCTATAAAAGTTCCATTGGTGAGCACATAGGGTGTGTCATTGCGAGTAAAACGCATTTTTTAAAAATGTTGTGCGACAAAAATCGGCCGAGATATTTTCGTCCAAAGTCCAAATAGGTGTCCAATGGCACAGTAGTCACTCACGCGCGGAACGTGCAATTCCGATTGAGCGGACCTACTGTGCTTTTGTCTACTCAGCATCGAACTCAGCTCGGAATATCTCGGCCAATTTTTATCGCACGACATTAAAAAAAGCGTTTTGCTCGCAATTTCACCCCCTATGTGTTCACCAAGGGAACCCTGATAGTTGCAAATCACCATGTGCATATAAATATATATATCAACATATCAACTGTTCATGAAGGTTAGAGCATGATGTGCCTGAGTATCTGTGTCAAAATTCAGAATCCGGGAGCCGCAAGAATAAAATAACAGTAGTACACACGATGACGATGTGAATAGTTTAAAAAATTATAATCATATTGTCGTAAGTTTACTCAGCGTCGGACTCAGCACGTGAATATCTCGGCCAATTTTTGTCCCACGACATTAAAAAAAAAAACGTTTTGCTCGTAATTCCAAGTCCTATGTGCTCACCAAGGAAACCCTAATAGTTGCGAATCACCATGTGTGCTGGTATATATAGGTTCATATATGTATATATGTGTTCCAACAGTTTATGTAGGAGATTGTTCGGGGTAACCGACGCGGGAGCTCACGATTATTTTGCGAGGCGCTTGCTGGGGTTGTAAGTCCCTGTTATACCTGTCGGTACGTCGATATTATCTCCCGAAACTGTTCCTGACGACCAAGTTGACCCGAGAGGAACGATGGGAAAAAAATGAATTAAGATTGGGATTTACACTTTCTTTTTAATTCACTATATACTTTAATAACAAGAAAAAAACAAGAACTATTGCTTATGACAATCGGTTGTACAAAATAATTAATAATTTGGATCGTGTGATGTGTTCATTCGAGTCAGGGATCAAGATGAGTTCTTGTCCGTGTCGAAGTTCACGAGTCGAAGTTAAAAGGTTTTGTAGGCGAGCAGCTAGTTCTGTCTGTCGCGCTTGTTGAGTTAAGACTGTTTTTACAAAAAAAGGAAAAAGTGCAAACTCTCGATCTTTTAGCCCTCTCGTTTGGAGGGAGGTAAAGATGGCTTCGAGAGTTTGTATCACGCATTCCTCATTGGTTGACCCTTACATTAAGAGATTTTGCCGATATTCATTGGCTGAAAGGGATGGCATTCCCCGCAGGTAAGCACGAAGCGTTGGGACGCAGTGCTCATGCGGAGGCTCCCGCAAAAAACCCCTGACGATGAATCCGTTATAAAACATTTGGTCGCCAGACGCCGTACCTCGGATTTTTCGACAATAAAGCGATCTAGCAATCCAACACTTGGTCGCCAGACACCGTACCGTGGATTTTCCAATGGTAAAACTATTTAGTAATAAAACATCTGGTCGCCAAGAGTTCCTTCGCGGATTTTTCCATTGAAGCCGCGAAGGGTAAGAATGTAAAAGAAATGGGTTTCTCTGAGGCTATGCGATTGTCGGTATACGATATTTCTAGCACATGAATATTGTCTGTAGATATAGCGCGTGTGGAGTTGTCTGAGATATAGCTATATGTATAAAATTAATCTACGCTGCATTCCGTGATGCTGAGGACTGAACAGAGATCGCAGGATGTGCGTGAGTATCTGTGTCCAAATTCACAATCCGGAAGTCGCAAAACAAAATGATAGTAGTGATCACGATGATAATGTCAATAATAACAAATAATTGTTATAATGCTGTAATGGAATTCGCGACCTATCAATGGCGATCCTGCGGATTCAAGGATAGTACATATATATGCGTTGTGAGACGAAAAGATAAAAAGTTAAAAATATATCTACCTACTTACGAATATATAAGTAATAACGCGGACGGAATAAAACGGAACTTGAAGAGTTTCGGTCCTCTCGGTTCCTCCCACTTTCAACGTCTCGAATAGATTGTTCGCGAGACTTGCCGCAGTGTCGCGATGAGGGCCGCGGGATCGCGATATTTCTTTCAATTTTTCTCGTCAATGTGGCGGCGGGGGGGGGGGGGGCGAAATCGATTTCTCAAGCACGCAATAAGATGTCAAGGGGAACATCAATGCGAGGGGCTGGAGGGAGTGGGAAGGGGGCTGCGGGGAAAAGAGTCTGAGGCGTTTCGGTAATTGCGCCCTCTTCTCTTTGCTGCCTTAGTTTTACATCGATATATTCCAATCTCTCTTTATCTATCTCTTTTTCTCCTCCTCTTTCTTGCTCTCTCCGTCTATCTCTATCCATCGATCTCTATCATCGAAAATATATCTATATTTATATCTCTCTGTCTCTTCGCGCACGAGATGTTTCAAGAGGCACGATACAATTTTTCCCGAGGGTTCGTTTTGTCTAGCAATTCGCTCGGCAATTTGCTCCTCGCCCGAACCTACCCGCGAGCAGTACGCGCGGGGACGACGTATCAGGATCACAGACAATTTTCCCCGGCTCGCGCGCAGACACGCCGGGAGATAGTGCCGCGCTATAAGTCGCTCCCAGGGTCTATTCCGGCTGAGGGATAAAAAGGAGAAAAAGAAAGCAAAACGAGGCAACAAAAACGAAAAAGAGAAAGACGAGGACGCGGGAGTGCGATAAAGTGCGCCTTGGAATGTCGGGACAATAAAGTTTGATCGGGTCTGGGTGCGCTGAAGTATCAACACACGGGATTATGTAGTTTAAGAAGAGAGGGAGAGGGGAGAGAAAGGAGAGATAGAAGGGCGAGAGAGGGAGGGAGAGAGCGTGAAGAGAGCAAGAGAGAAAAAGAACGAAGAGAGAGGGGATGAAGAGAAAGGCGAGGGAAAGACTTAGAGAGGGGTGGCAAAGGGGTGCGAGAGAGAAGCGGGAGACAAGGGAAAGAAAGAGAGAATTAGAGGACAAGAGAGAGAAGGGGAGAGCGCGAAGGGTGGGAGAGCGAGAAGGTAGAAGGAGAGAGGCGTGAGAAAGGGTTAAGAGAAGGCGTGAGAAGGGTTAAGAGGGAATGATACCTTATCGCGGTCGGTATGGTAGAACGATTATAGATTCCCACGAATCTCTGAAACGGCTCTTCAGATCCCGTCGAAACTTTGCCAAACGACGTCAAATAGATAGACGAACGGCTGTCTTCTCCTCAAATTTTCCGAATTTGAGAAAAAAAATGTAGATTGGTTTATCATAAGCCAATCTACGTTCTTTTTCTCAAAATCAGAAAATTTGAGAAGAAGAGAGCCATTCATCTATCTATTTGACGTCGTTTGGCAAAGTTTCGACGGGATCTGAAGAGCCGTTTCAGAGATTCGTGGGAATCTATAATCGTTCTACCATACCGACCGCGATAAGGTATCATTCCCTCTTAAGGGAAAGAGAGGGCGAGGGGAGAGAGGGGGTGAGAGAGAAGGGCGAAAGAGTGGAGGGAGACAGAGAGAAGGGTGACAGAGAGAGAAGGGCGAGAGGGTGAGAGAAAGAAGGGCGACAGAGAAGAAAGAGAGTAAGGAGGGCGGGAGAGGAGAGAAAGAGGAGGAAGAGAGGGACAAGGGATTAGGGAGTGGAGAGAGAGAGAGAATAGAGAGAAAGAGGAGCGAGACGAGAAAAAGGGTTAGACGGAGATAGAGAGTGAGAGAGGAATAGCGGGAGAGAGAGAGAGAGAGAGAGAGAGAGAGAGGGAGAGAGAGAGAGAGAGAGAGAGATAGAGAGAGAGAGAGAATGAGAAGGATAAAGTGGGGATGTCCATATGTTCGAGTGGCTTTATATTCAGTTTTATTTTGCAATTTCATTCGGGTGACGACGCGGGGAGAGAATAAAGTGGAGAAAGATACATGGAGAGGAAAGAGGAGAGGGCTTGAAAAGAGAGTGGACTAAGGAACATCGAAGTGATGGCGAGAGGGAGTACCGGGTTATAAACTTTCGTAGATATGAGATGAGTGAAGTATAGCGCATATAATACACCGCTGTACAGTATATTTGGAGAATGCTGATGGTATATGGAATCTTGAAGCGAAAAGAAGCTCCACTTTCTTCGTCACCTTCTTCCTTCTCTTTTCTCGTCCCCGTCTCGCCTCACCTCTTCTCAGGCTCCCAAAATTTGGGTCAATGGGTTATGCTTTCGAAAAGTTTTATATACCCTCGGCGACGATTGGGACCACGATCGAAGCGTATATTGGAAACGAGAGAAGAGGAACAGGACAAGGGATGAGGAGATTGGCGAGGATGACGAATAAGACTGACATGAGGAAAGCATACTTGGACTAACAAAATTTTGGGTATTCGGAAATGCCGGCACTTTTGCTCAGGTTGGTTTCCATCAAAGTTCAATGTTCGGAGATGTTTTTAGGATTTCGGTAATTTCGTATAGTTGGGTCGAACTACTTGGATTTCAATATTAATAGGTGATAAGCTGATCTCTAATAGTGATAGCGTTGAACAATATTGATTCGATAGGTAATATCATTTGTACCTCTCCTTTAGTATCGGCTCGCGCATCTGTCAGCAATTTGGTTCGAGTTCATGACGGGAATGGAGTTTGGAGTCATATCGTATTGATGGGTCTGCATAAGCTTGGGAACCCAAGGAACAGGTGGATTTTCAATATTTTTTCTCGCGAGAGTATTGGGGAGACGAGGTCGGGATTTCACTCGCACTTCATGCATATCTTCTCAAATTTGAGTTTCCTTTTTGTTGAAAAATATTGGTAAACAATGAAATTATTATTATTTAAAGAATCTACCGTCGGTGCTCCATGGCCAGTCGGTGCAGGTGCTTCTGGCAACTATGGGCATCTGAAATAAAAAATAATAAATGTATTTTTAGCGTGATACTTTTACGAAATTCTGAAAATTACAAAAATGGATAGCTGTAGAAACAAAAGTAAACAAATTATCATAATCATTCGTTATTAACAAATGAACGAACATGCAGAAAAAAATCATCTTGGCAGATGATAGAAAATGGTATAAATTATGCTATGTCCGAATTTGAAGTGAATCGGACGAATTGATTTTGAGATATGACCGTTTTCTAAAAAATAATTTCAAGAAAAAGGTAATCCCAAGCAATGAAATTATGCCTCAAAAAATCGTATTTTTCCATGTTCAACATTCTGCAGACCCCTTAAGCGTTATATACTGAGGTTATCATGAAAAACTTGTCTAAACCATAAAATGAACACGATTAAAAAAAATACGATCATTTCAGAAATCCGTTTTATTAAATGTAGCTCTATGCAAATTCGTAATCGCATTACTGAACAAAATCCAAACATGATAGACATCGTCACGGCATTGTATTCTAGCCCTGCCAGGATAGTTTCAGCCTGAAAATGAAACAAATGTAGACAGATACTACAATTTCGATACATTAGTAATATATCAGTATTTTATTAATGGATAATGGTAATAAAACGAAATTATAGGCAATAAATGCAGGTAAATATACCGACATAATATAAACCCTTCACAACACATCAACGTACAAATTAAAAAATAGTAAACTTTATGGAAGGTTCGAATAAATGAATGAAAAAATATTATTTAGTTTTGGAGAAATTTAATCGGGCGTCTAGTTATAAAGCAATAAAGAGGGTGTGATAGTCATGTTTCACTGTGTCGTAACATTTCTTTATAATGTATGAAACGATTTAAAGCAGTTGTGCTCGTTGGAGCACAAAGTCACACCAAATTTGTCACACTGTCGTTTTCATATTTTTTTCGATTTTCGCAAACTTTACTCGCACTCGTCGTGTGGCATAGATTGAAGAAAGAATTGAATGTCAACTAGGATATCGTGAGGACTCAAGTGGTTTGTTGCAGAACTGTCACACGGTAATATAAAGGTTTATTAAATAATATATTAAAGATATAGTATTGATACATCAATGCTACTAATGCGAAGGTAATATTGATAATATTATTAATTACTAACGCAACATTACTAATAATTCACAATAATATTCTATCAATAGTTAATATCGTTCGCTCCGTCGGTTCTACTTGCTGTGCGTCCTCTATTGCGTATTAATAAAATAGAAATGTATAGAATAGCGCGAGTCGAAATGGCAAATCCTCGAAAGAGTATCTCGAAATAGGAATTTTTTCGACTTTTCCGCATCATACGAATAATTCTGCCAGATGCTTGGGGCAGAGATCTTCGCTAGGAAACGTATCGAATTCTGGAGAATCGAAACTCTAGTAGCATATCACAGTGCGACGTGAAGGCAGGAGACGAAGAGAGAGAGAGAGAGAGAGAGAGGAGAGAGAGGGAGAGAGAGAGAGCGCGGTGAAAGCAGGAGGAAACTCCTGTGGCGAGACGAAGGTACCTCGTTGAAAGTTTCACGCACAACTTCCGGATCCACGAACTCTTCTTTGTAAAACCAGCCAGCCTAAAATTCCCCAGTAATCAATCATCCTCAATCACAAAAAAACCGCAAGTTGCCACGCAGTTTGACAAAACACAATGCAAAATTGGGAAAAGAACGTCAGTGAGCGGTTAACTCGATCCTGTCATTGACTAGACAGTACAAAACATCAGCTTTTCGGGAAGTTTCTCAATGGTTACCAGCATTGAGCCGTTCCACGTTAAATCGCTGAATCCAAAGAACCCCGAAGAACCAACACCCTACCAATTGCACGCTGGGTCCCCAAACCCAACGAAACTCCATCAACAGAAGGCACCACCAATTACCGGTTGAATCATCAGATGTAAACGGAATGGTGTCCATAAAATACTCCAAGGCTCCCCGATCCAAGAACTTGTTCCCGAGATCTAGTGCCCAACTGTAAGCTACCAGGAATTCCATTGCAGTCGTTCAGTTGGGAATGAGCGCTCGTACCGAGTTTGGGGATCTTCTACGCAGCTGCCTGTAATCTCGGTATATGCCCAAGCATAGCCCGAGAACTTGAAACCGTTGGACGCGGGTGAACCTAAACAGAGGAGCCAATGTAACCAACCTGCCCGATGTCTGGAAACGCTGGGGTATTCCACCGAAGTTTGCCGATCGGTATTTCCATCAACGTCCGCATCTTTGATGCGCCACTTGAAGGCTCGTCAGCTTGTTGTCTATGATTAGGTGCGGTTCATTGGACACGGAACGACCATTGGATACCGCATTGTACACGAAACAGAGGGATGGCAGAAGTGGGAGTGGCAAAGGGGCTTGTATAAGACGAAGAAGACGAAGAGGGAGCACGACAACGTAGGATTCCTGAAAGGCAAATATCTCGCGACGCCTGCGGCTCTCTTGTCGGAGATTCTGATGTACGAGCAAGGAGCCCAGTCAGAGGGAGCAGAAGAGCGCAGAACGAGGGAGATAGGTGGTCTGAGAGATAGATGGAGAGAAGCAGAGCGGGGTATAGAAAGATGGTGAACAAGATGAGGAGAAGACGTGAGAGAATCGCCCCGGTTCCTGGCGAGGTTGCCGATGGTCTCGGGCTAGGTCTACAGGAAGCGAGGATCGGAGGAACGGGACGTGACGCGCCGGGCAAAGTGCTAAAGGGGTTAAAGTATGGAATGTGGATCGATGTAGTTGCGGTGTTCGTCGGAGAATGAGGAGGGGCGGGAGACCGAGATGGAGGAGGAGTGGAAAGTCTGGTTGGGCGAGTTCGAAGAGGAGCAGAAAGGACTGCCACCTCTCGCTTGGTGGGTGGAACGGTGTTTCAACCACCGACCGCAGGGTCCACCACGGAGATATCCACCATCCCCAACACACCCTACCTCATCATCTCCGCCTCGTTCTCTTTCTTCAGGACTCGCCGATCTTTTTCCCCGTCATGCCTTCACCAAAGTGGACACGTATAGGTGAGCAGACCTTTTTGCCTTCGCGACAAAGGTAAGGAATCTTTCGTCTGATAGGTGGTAAGCTGCGGACCGAGGAAAAAAAATGAGGATGGATGATAATGGACGAAGCCAGATGACCAACGTACCGGCCCGACAAAACGGTTTCTTCGTTCTCGTTATTGTCAACACCTTTGCAGATGGATCGCTTGGTAGACCCCGTTACACGTTCGCAGCTTTCAACCCCAACCTTTTATTCTTACTCACGTCATTACAAGCGCATTACGGTCCCGTCTTCACCGCACAGAGGCACTTCAACTTTCCAGACCCAGTTTGATTAGGATGTTCGTGTATTACATATACAGATGTATGTGTGTACCTGCACACGTACAATTCCGAGAGCCCAGACTTGGTGGCCCAAGCTGATGACTCTGGCGTTACGATGGTCTTCCCCCCCCCCCCCCCGGCCTCTCGCCCTGTCTCTTCCGTTCTCCTACTCACTAGAACATTCCGTCCAAACCGTACTCAAAGCCTTTCAACCCCTCTCGCCCTCGCGTGCTTGTGTGCCACCCTGTTTTGTACAATATTCGGGCACTCGGGACACGGAAGCTTAAGCCACTTATTCATATGCATCCGAGGCTTAAAAAGCAACGGAGCGGAGGAGGAGGAGAGACGCGGAGGAGAAAATGTGAGCTGGTGCAAGTTTCTTCTTCCGTACCAATGACTGGATAAGACAAGAGAGAGAGGAGAGTTCATATACGAGGAGGACCATCTTACCCTCGCATGTAGGATCCTCCATATTGAACGAGGCAAGACCCAACTTCGGCAAGACTTTTCGCTTTAGTCATGTAGGTATATAGTGGAAAAGTGGAACGCGAAGATGGGTTGGGACATAGCGGGCGAAGAGCTGGGAAAGATCGCGTCAGAATTGCGTTCCTCCAGAGGACAGGCCTCGTACCGTTCGAATCGAGCAAACTCTCTGTGCTACTACGTATTTTGTACCTGTATACATTTTTTATATGCAAAGGGTGTTAGAGAGATAGGTCACCTCGTTAGGAACATATCTAAACTAGGTTACCTTAGTCCAAAGTTTAAGGGTTTCGAGTTATCATGGTGAGTATGATTTTTGGAAAATTTCCCAAAATTAGGCACCAACTCAGTTACCTCTTATATGAATGCTATTTTTGAAAAATAGTATCAACATAAGAGGTATTTTATATTTTTTGACAAGTTTTATATTATTAAAGACGCCCTATTTCGTTAGTTGTGTGGATACAGATGATTGTATTGGCGCTTGTCGATTAAATACACATTAAGCTAAGACGCAAACACCTTTTTAGTTACCAATTATCGTCTGTTTGAAGATTATGAACGAGTTAGTACCTAATTTTGGGAATTTTTCCAAAAATCATCTTCACTATAACTCGAAATCCTTAGACTTTGGACTAAAGTAACCTAGGTTAGATATGTTCCTAACGAGGTAACCGATCACCCCCTTAAGGCTATTCCTAATTAAGATTCCTTAAGATTCCTAACATCCTGTAAAATGCATGTGTATTCAATATATATATATATATATATATGCGTGCGCGTGTGGGGGCGTGTGTATACACATGTGTGTGGTTTTTGTGTATACACAGGTGTTGGTTTTTTGCCCGCAGCTTCGCTCGCGTGTATTTTGAAAATTCCTTTCCTATATCCTTCACGAATAAATTTTCAGGTCCCGTCCCATTCAAGATTACATACCAAGGTTGTCATGAAAAATACTTTTTCGTTATACTTAAAAAACCGGTTTTTTTGTATGGGTTGATATATACTTGTAATCATGTCGCAAAAAAAAAATAGAAATTACGGGCTTACACCTAGTTGAAATTTTTGAAAATATCATTTTTTGGTTTTCGACGGATTCTCAAAATGTAACATTTCAAAAACATTTTTTGAACATTCAAAATCAATCCGTTCAAAATTAAGGGAGTTATATGGGCGTTTATTGGTAGGTTACGCGAATTTTAATCGCGTTTTTCTCAAAATTACTTTCAAAATCTTCTTCTTGCACTAGTCTTCTTCTTGCATCAATCTTGCATCAATCTTCTTGCACATATCACAAAGCAGTGCTTAAACGAAAGAATTTTTTCGTTCGACGAAAAGTTTTTTTTTGCAACGCAAAAAGAGCGTTTTTTCACTGGATATCGATACTTTCACTTTGGACTGCAGCCATTTTTTCAAGAATCAATATTTTGTTAAATCCTGCGTCCAAGCACTAGATGAATTCGTGCAAAAACTAAATGCGTGTCACTTCTTTATTTCGGATGATTTGTTTCCCAGCAGCAGCAGTGATCACCGCGATGGACGTTTTTCAAAAAGCGATCTGCACGTACCATTGTATCTACCACATTTATAAATATTTTTCAAAATATAAATGGTAGAAAACTGTAAACTATACTCTGATGTAAAAAAATCCCCAAACGTGCACACGTTTCCCGGAACAAATTCACGAAAATTCGTATTTTTTCAGCCTCGAACAAGGAGTAACCCGGTTAGCCAGATAATGCAACTTTTTTATAATGAGTATTTATTGGAGCGCTCCCATTAGGCCGCGCTGAAATTCTCAAATGAAAATCGCATTCCTCACGTTGCATCTGATGGAATTCCCGAAGCGTTTGCATTTAAACGTTCTCACACCCACTTTGCTCAGACAGAAAAAAAATCCTAAATTATAGGTATGGTCAATATATATTTTATATAGAATAAAATAAAATAGAATAGAATAGAATATATGGTAAATATTTACAAGTGGGGCTCCAACTAGAAAAAGGGTTTAGAAATTTTGTACCGACGCGATGTATTTCAGGGCACTTTGTTTGTAATATTTAAGTCGGGGGAAGACAATTTCAACCCTTCAACGCTTTTTTTTTACTTTTTACCCCAGACGCTTTTTTTATTATTTTTTCGAAAGTATGGAGGAAACGGGTTTGGTGACATTGAGTGGGTCAAATGACATGAGTTGGGTGGGACGGTGTGTGGATTTGTTTGGGTGTACGTGTGAGTGTGGGGGTTTTGGTATGCATGCGCGTGTGCTTTTTTGGATGTATGCGTAAGTGTGTTTGGGTATATTTTTATTAATATTAATATTTTAATTAATTAATATTTATTAATATTAATATTTTTTTTCAATAAAATACCCCTACCCCATCATAAAAAAATATATTTTCATACTGCAGAATAGCCCCGAACACGTGAAAACATTTTTGGAGCCGGTTAGGACTGGAGCCCCACTATATATATATTCTATAGTTATGTAATAGAATACGAATATAGAAAATGAACTTTTCTTACAGAGGTACAACATGCAATGAATGGATATAGTATTTCACTGGTTCGCTAAATAAATTTACCATTCGAGAATGTTTCTCTCTGATATAATCGGACCACACAATATTTATCAGCATGAGCGAGGTATCTGAACCAGGCTGTCCGACATGTACGATATTTTCGTATTGAATCAGCTCCCATTACGTGTACCTTCGTACGGTTATATAGGTATGTGTGTGTGTGTGTGTGTGTGTGTGTGCGTGCGTACGTATCTCTAATTCTCTATTTCTATACACCGTGTTTGCGCGCATCATTAAATATCGCATTGCGATAATTATAGCGTGTTTCGTTTGCAGATTAAATGGGACGTGACGTCTCGCATAAAGTATCGACATGCGGTACTGATATGCTATATATGTCTAGTGCATTTCCAATGATAGATAGATATAATTCTCACTGTTTTATATTGTACTCGAATGAGACTACCGAGATGACAAGATCGGAATTTTACTCACAAGTAATCCATAATTCTGTCAAGTTTGGGGTTTTTTCTTTAAGTAGACAATATGTTGATAAACAGTGAAGTTATAATTGTTCAAAGAAAGGACCAGCGTTGCTGCATGGCCAGTCCGTGTAGCTGGTTTTCGGAACTAGACTGATCTGAAATGAAAAATAAAAAAATGGACTTTTAGTATAGTGTTTGAACTTTTGTATGACCGGATACGTGTTTAAAATTTTTTTAAGTACAAACATTGCAAGCTGTGGGAAAAATGGCGATTTTCGACAAAAAAACAACAGAAGAGACAAATATTATGAAGGAATTTAAGGAAAGTGCCGAGACAAAAATACTACCGCCTTCCAGAGAAATTTAAGAGGTAGTCGACAAAAATAAGTTATCGATAAAAGAAATTTGACTTCGATAAAAACGTGTAATTAAAAAGTTGTAATTAAAAAAACGAAGATAGCAATTTCATTGTAAATTGGATAACACTCTTTCTGAAACTTGAATCTTTTCTTAAACGTTTTTCTTAAACTTTTTGTAAAATTTTCGCATCATCACGTATCACGACAGACAGCGTGAAAGCGTTTCTTGTCTTTGTCGAAATTTATGTCATCTTTCCAAATACAGAGCAACCTGTCTGCACCAACCCTACAAGAATAAATCTTCTAACACTGCATAGAACCGAGCCTTCCAATGTAACGAAACAATATTAGTACCTACAAAGTGTTGAAGTATACAAGGTGTTCTGTTATGAATGGATAATCCTGCAACGGTCGATACGTTAGATCATGTCCGACTGTATACTGGAATTTAAGTTCAGTAAAAGACCCGCGGTTTTCGAGATAAGAATCATCTGCTTTTGGTTTTTCGCACGCCATTTCTACAAATGATGACTTTTTTGACACGATTTCAAAAAAATACTCTTGGTTACTTGTTTTATCTAGCAAGGTCTTCTTTTTAGCCTTAAATGTTAAGGAAACTTTATGAGAAAATACCTCATGCAGAACTTTCATACAAACCAATTCGAATTCAGACTTTGATGTCCTGCTGTGTCAAAAAAATGTACTACTACATGTCGTGCCAATTATAATAAAAAGTTGCTTAGTTATTGTCGATTCACATCATTCGACTTTTGAAAAACGACTTTTTAAAAAAAAATAACAAAAAGCCCAAAATCTCGAGAACCGTGGGACTTTTACTAATCTGAAATTCAAGCATATAGTAGGACGTGCTCCGAGCTACCGACAGTTGCAGGATCACCCATTCACAACAAGACGCCCTGCATGTACTCATCCAATATTTTTATCACTATTCATCAGTGGCGCTGAGTGACCATTCGCGAATCATCTTTTGCGACTCTACTTATGCCGAGGTTGCTCGAAAAAGAATTTCATACGGAAGTAGATGAAAGAAGTTTCATATTAAAAAAAAAAAAAAAAAGAAAAAGAACGTCATCCCTGATTTTCGACAACGTATCCGTGAGCTTACACCGGAAGTGCATCGGTTCTCCGGCTTTTCTCCAAAGACCACAGTACCGTCGGAGTGTGTTCCAAAGATACCGGCGCAAATATTGAATGGAAATTGACGAACGAACATCAGCGGAGCTCTCTCTCTTGCTCCGCCCCCGGATTGTTGAATTCCCTCCGAGGGAGAGCGGGAGAGAGAGAGAGAGAGAGAGAGAGAGAGAGAGAGAGAGAGAGAGAGAGAGAGAGAGAAGGGGTCTACGGTTGTCGATGATGAGTTTCCCCGAGGTAGGGAAATTCGCGAAATTCTTGTAGTGGAATTCGCGATGGTGGTTCGACGGAAGTTGGTTAAAGCTCGAGCGCTATCCGCGAATGGTACATCCCGTGATGTACCACTCTCCCCTTTTCCCTTCGCTCCTCCACCAACTGCACGGATTAATTCGTATCTCTGTACACATCTCTCGTGGAGAATAAATTGAATGGCGGATTGAAATATCGCGGATGGCGGAGTCTCGCATCGCTTGTTCTTGAGCGAGGCGAAATAAGGAACGAAAGAGACGCGGGTATCTACCATACACGGGAGAAGTGAAATAAGAGGCTTCTCGCGGCCTGTACAATAGTGTGCGTATACATCGGGAAATGTTGGTCGGGCCAGATTTTAATGGCAAAAGACACAAAGTCACCGTGTTTGAACGACGGCCGAGCTGGAAATACGCGGGCGTCCCGTTGAATCACGATCTGACTCTTTCTTTTTCTCTTGATCAAGGTGTATATATATATAGATTCCTTTATATCTGTCAAGGAAGCGGCAGAGAGAGAGAGAGAAACGTGAAAAAGCATAGACAGAAATAGTGAATGGGGAGAGGTGAGGGGTAAAAAATTGAAAGGATAGAGGGATAAGTTCGTTCGAAGCCAAAGTTGGATTCTACTCCGAGACTGTGGCCTCGTTTCCCTTTAGTCTCTCTTTCTTTCTCTCCTCCAGTCCGTCACTCTTTATTCTCACGAGCTTAGCTCCATTTCCTTTTACACCCTTTGACTGCCTCCTCGTCATGACCCACTTCCTGCACCTCAAACTTCTATAACGCGTTTCCTATGCGCTTTGCACAAGGGAGAAAGCTCCCCTGCAATGCTACCGGTCGCACTAATTGGGCTACAACCTCCGCGAGTGTCAACAACAATACGTTGTGGGTGTGGGTGACTCTAGGGCTACACCGATTGCTTTTCGTCGGAACTCGAGATTGCCACATTCACGTACTTTTCCAAAAAATACTCTTCTGTTCGAGTTCGAAAGAAAATCATTTTACGAACGCACCCGCGAGAAGTGACGGTATTCGAAGGAATTCCCGTTGTAGATAAGACGAGGAATTGCCCGCGCGGGTCGGTTTTATCGAGGGGATGGGAGCCTGCAATACACGCCAGCTAATGGGCTAGGCTAACGTGACAACCCGAAAATTAGGGTTATTTGAAAAAATTAATTTTTAAGGAGTAAGTAAGATGATTGGAAAATCGTTTGGACATTTGTTTGTATGTGCATTAGCAAAGTTGTGTAACAAATTTTAATGAAGAATAGTGTTAATTGAAGAACTTATACACAATCTCGTGGAGGATCTTTCAACGTGAGGGACTCAACGGTGTACTCGATTTTGGTCACTTCGTTGATCTGAAAAAAAAGCGAGTGTTTTAGCATTGAAAATGTTAGCATGTAAAACGCTTTCAATACTGTACATGTTTGTTGGAGTAGGCTGGGCGTAGGGGTTTGAATTAGCTGGGGGTCACACGAAACTAACGCTAACCCCACTCCACTGCCACTGTGGTGCAATAGAGTGGGGGAAGCGACGACGTGTTGAATTCCTGTGATTGCTTGAAGAATTCTCTCTTCCAACCTAATTATAATCTTGTTATTAATTTCGAATTATATTACATTTTATATTACAAATATATTACAAAAATTATATCACGAACCCAAACAAAGCGAAATAAACCCAAACAAACCCAATTATATACCTCAATGTATCAATATTCTCTGAAAAATATTTAAACCCAACCCATATTGTTTACATGTGCCTGCTTTTTATTACCCGAAAAGTCTGACTACATTTTCAATGCCATGTAATAGTTGCACTTCGTGTGATATCTGTAGATATTTAAAAAATAGATAATAACACGTATTATCGTGTAAAAATTATAACGATAATAACACGATTTTATTTTACATTACACGATTTTATTTTACATAATAACACGATTTTATTTTACATAATAACACGATTTATTTTACATAATTTTACATAATTAATTTACATAATAACACGATATTTTACATAATTTACATAATTTATTTTACATAATAACACGATTTTATTTTACATAATAACACGATTTTATTTTACACGATAATAACACGTATTATCGTGTAAAAAATAGACAATAACACGATAATAATAACAGGTATTGCCTAATACCTGACCGAGCTTTCTTTTGTTATAGTGTTTTACTAATAAAAAAATATTGTATTATTTTGTCGACTTTTCGCGAAAAAGTACATCCTTTTTGTTAATAACTAATTTTAAAATCATAGGAAGAAAAATGTCGGTCAAGACTAAACTACTATTACAGTGAATAAGTGTACCAAATTTCAAGTCAATCCGATTCATTAGAAGTCGAGAAATCGTGTACACCATTTTGAAAAACATTCTTTGAGAAAAACGCGTTTATAGGTTTACAAGCAGATCTGTCGTTGTAATCGTAAGTTTAACTTCAATCTAACATTTCTGCACAATACGTTGGAGCTTCCTCTTGAATTTGAGTTGCCTCAATCGCATGTTGTATCCGTATTTTATTTTCTATTTTTTTTTCCATTGCATATCTGTTATACCAATCTCTTCACTTTGGAACGAACTCGTTCCAACTTTACATTTTGAAACCATACAATTCTTTCGAGTACACGAAAGAATTTTATTGCGCAACCAAAATCTGCACGGCGAATTTTGGTTTCACAATGGGGATTTAGTTTCGCAAAAACTCACTTCGATTTCTTCACCTAAGGACCTAACCAGTTAGGTCCGAGCACGCGTCTTCCATTCTTCACGATCAAGCATCACTGCCCGAGGGTCAAGTGAGGCACTAAGGTGCAGCGTCTCATTACGCACCGCAGGCCGGTAAGAATTCATATGTAGTGTGTAGAAATAATTATTCGTTGAACCGATCTTTCAACCAACAAAATCCATATTGTAAATTGCGTACGTGAGTGTCACACCACTGCACTGTCTTCGAGGAGACCCGAACGTCGAGCGTGAGCACGATATCGAATTACGAGTTCATCAAACCGTAAGTCCAATCAGCCGTATGTTATGTAATCATATTTAACTTGGTTAAAACCGCAATCGAATTAATGTATGAAAGAAAACTGCGATAATAATCAATGATAACAAAATTGTAAGCGTCATCATCAATTTCTCAATTTTAGTACAACGATATATATATAGAGGTGTTGGAATTAATTCGTAGCGTTTTACAAGAGATGGCGTAGGAAGAGCTATTGAATGTCATTTGCTGTACCCAACCTCTTTTTGAATCGTAAATAACAACACTTTATAATTTATTGAATATGTCAACATCTGTGCCGAATGAAGTGTTTTTGCGAGGAGTTTTACTTCATTACTTTTATATGAATAAAAGTGCTGCTGAATCTCATCGTATTTTAGTGGAAGTGTATGGTGAACATGATCTAGCTAAGCAAACGTGTCGGAAGTGGTTTGCACATTTTAAAGCTGGTGATTTCGACTTGGGTTACAAGGCCCTTGGGTTACCTGCCCAGCCGAAAAAATTCGAAGATAATGAGTTGGAGGCATTGCTCAATGAAGACTCATCTCAAAGACTTTAAGAATTGTCGACATCATTGGAAGTTGACTTATCAATGGTAGGGAAACGTTTTAAAACTTTGGGCATAATCCAGAAGGAAGGACATTGGGTCCCATATGAATTGAATCGAAGGGACATTGAGAGGCGTCTTTCGACATGTGAACTGCTGCTTCAACGGCAGAAAAGAAAAGGGTTTTTGCATCGAATTGTCACTGGTGATGAAAAATGGACCCATTACGACAATCCGAAGCGCAGAAAGTCATGGGTTATGCCTGGCCAACCAATTCATTCCAAGGAATTGGTGGAATACCTTGGAATTAATTCCAAGTCCATATATATTATATACATATCCACACTAGTGTAAAAAATTAAAGGAACAGAAAGCTTCTTGCATTTTTAAAAGTATTTTTTGAAGCGCTGTGTTTGTGTCAAAAATGGTCGTATGGAGATGAAAAAAAAGCATTTTGAAGCTTCAAGTTTCTAGTTTTGATATCTTTCGGCAAAAATGTTTTGTCAGCTACGGTTATTGCGCAATCATGAGAAATAGCGCGAGAAAAAATGTCCACATTTTTTTGTTTCTTCTCAAGGTGGGACGAGCTTAGGAGTTTTTTTTCTCAGTTAAATCAATGAATAGGTCGGTTAGCTTGTTTATTCAGCTTCAATTTCGTTTTTTATTAGTCTTTCTACGTCCATTTTTTGCTGAGATATCCGACCTTGTATGAAAAAGGATCCTTTTGTCTTTGATCATCGATATCTTAGTACCCGATGATCGCACAAGGATTTAAAGAGCAGCTTCGAAAACTTGAATGCATTTTCTACAAAATTCTTGCATTGATTTTTGAAAAAAAAAAATTTTCACCCTTACCATTGATATGAAAAAAGTATTAAAAATTGACGTTTTACAGCTTTTCAGTAAATCTACCACTCCACTACAAGCGTTGATGGACAGACTAGGGTTGCCAGATTTTTTTCAGCTTGATGTATTCCCAATAGCCCTGTACATTTTCGAATTGATCTGTCAAATTGAAATTTGAAAAAAAAATTCGAAAAGTTTCCAGTTTTTTTTTAATTTGTAAAACAATTCGGGAAACAACACGCACTCAACGACAAAGCTTTTTCTCCTAACGAAGCTTAGGAGGGCAAACGGAATGTAAACATATAGATTTGACGATTTTTCGTCAGTTATCGATTTTCTGTGTTCGAGTACGGTAGCAACAAATCCGCGATGCCGAAAATTGCAATTCAAGCGCGAGAACTGGCAATTAAAGACCAAAAAAAGGAATTTCTAAAAGAGAAATTGGTTGAAAATATGACATAAGTGAAGGTGCAGTGAGAAAAATGTGCGAGAAGTTCAAGGAATTAGGTATATTCGGTGATAAAAATGGACGAGGCAAAAAAAGACAAACAACTGCATTGGACGACCGCAAAATTAAATCGGAGGTAAAGAAAAATCCGACGATTACTAGCCGTGTAGTTCTCGAAAATACAGGCCTGAACATTTCCAACCGAACAGTCCGTAGAAGACTTCGCTGAGCAGGCTTAAAAAATAGTTTTGCACAACGTTGCCCTCTGATTCGCAAAGCAAATAAAATCAAGCGCCTCGTGTTTGCAAAAAAAAAAATACGTGAATAAGCCGATTTTGTTTTGGAAAAAAGTTCTTTGGAGTGACGATAGCAAGTTTGACTTATTTGGGCATAAACGACGATCACGCGTTTGGATAAAGCCGGGAGAACAACTTCTTGAAAAAAAATATTCAAAAGACTGTCAAACACGGAGGGGGAAGTGTTTTAGTGTGGGGGTGTTTTGCTTGGTCAGTAGTGGGAAATTTGGTTCCATTTAACGGTATTATGACCGCCGATGTTTACATTGATATCATAAACGAAAATCTGGAGGAATCACTGCTAAAGATCGGTCTGCTGGATGAATTCATTTTTCAAGAAGACAACGATTCCGAACATACGGCTCGAAAATCATCGAGCTTTTTCCGTTCTTCGCAGACCAAACTTTTCGATTGGCCAGCACAATCGCCAGATTTAAATCCTATTGAAAATCTGTGGTATATTTTGGACCAAAATGTTAATAAGGGCGACGTAACAAACAAAGAAAAGTTTTTTGATGCTTCGCGGGAGACTTGGGACAATATCGATGAACAGCAAATCCACAATCGCGTAGAAAGTATGCCTCGGCGTTTACAGGCTGTTATCGAAGCCAAAGGTGGTCACACAAATATCAGATGCGCGATGTGATGACATATTTTATTTTTTCTTTGGGTGCGTACTTTTTTTGTTCAGCCTAAAGTTGGCATCCTACGCGTTGAAATTGTTTTCGTTCAGCTTTCGAATATTTTTTATGATGTTTCAGTGAAAATGTAAACGTGAACTTATAAAGTATCGTTGAAACAGCTGTGGAAGTACTCCATTAACTATTTTCGTAAGTGTAATAGCACCAGTATTAAATTTTGAACGATGCGTACTTTTTTTTGTCCGCTACTGTATATGTGACTATCAATAGAAGCTGGGGGCGTTCAAAATTTAGACATATAATCTTCAATTTACATAAATCGGTTAACATATCAACTGTATTGAATTTACTGGAAAACAACCCTAGATTTCTTAAACAAAAATCCTGAAACTGAGTATAAACGTGGGATAACAATTTCTCTCATTACTATTGTGCCAAATCAAATAGGTTAATGCAACTGAATCGATCAAATTTATTAAACATTGAAAAAGTTGAGCGCCCCCTAAGATTTTATTTATAGTAACATATAAGTGACCTGGTGAAAAAAATTAATTTCTACTTTTTAGTACATTATATAAAAGCTTGTTTTTTCAAAATATTCTTTTTACACATAATTTTTATTCCTCCATTCATTCAATTGAAAAATACGAATAAAACTGAATGAGAGAACAATAATTTCCTTGAGAAATTGACGAACTTGAAAATCTTTTCCATAAGGATACACCCTAAATTTTCCGACATCGGATTTATTTATTTATCCTAAATCGCCAACGCCATGAGTTTTTGAAGACGCCCGCCTGTGCGCGTTATCCGCGGTCTATAGAAAAGATTGAGCAGCGATTTAATAATCAAGTATGCGCTCGTAGTACCTTAATTCGTGAGATAGTTGCGGCGCGGCTTCGGCAAAAAATCTGAATATCAAATGGTTCGCTGGAAATATGGAAGTTTCGAATATAAGGTGCGGAGAAGCGCGCGGCCATTGTTGAAATATCAGTATAGCGTGGAGACGACGAGGATCCCGTTCGGAAGCCAGCCCGGCTATATCCGGACGTTTCTTCTTTTTCTCATGCGAATGCAGACATTTCACATGCGCATATATTTTCACTTTTTATCAAGTTTTTTCCTTCATTTCTCTCTCCCTCCATTCCTTGGTTTCTCTATTCACAGGCTATATTTTCGCGGCACAATCGTAATGAACAATCAAAAATTCGACGGCAGATAAATGATTTTAAATATGTGGGGCTGCTTATTTAATTGTAGAAAAAACATTTAGAATGAATAATATTTTTTTTAAACGTCCGGTAATCTTGGTATATATATATATATACCACGTTTTTTAACTTGTTTAATGTTAGTTAATATAAATGAATTGTACAGAAATTGTGTGAAAATTAAAAATATACAGTCATAAAACTTGGTTTTAATGTATGTACTATATGAACATCTGTTATTTTTAGTATACGTGATGTGTGAAGAAAATTTAGGAAAATAGAAAAAAAAGCAGCCGAAGAACACCTTGCACTTTTAATATATGTTATGTTATTATATGACGTAAACGAGTCATTATTCAGTTTTCACAATGTTTCTTGTTTTAGTTAACGGGTTACATCCAGCTCGCGATCAGAAAAAAAGGAATTTTCGTGAATTTTTTTTCTAAGCAAACGAGTGCAGACATTTGAATTTTTTTTTTTTTTTACATTAAAGAGTACAGCTATAAGTATCTTTTACAATTTTTCCATTGAGAAAAATTGAGCAATGTGGTAGATACAATATCCAGTGCTTGGACAAACGATGTTCATAAAATATTGACTTTTGAAAAACATAGCTGCATTTCTAATTGAAAGTATCGATTTTCGATGAAAAAAACGCCCTATTGTCGTTAACAAAAAAGAAAATAGGCATCGGAAAAAAGTCCTTCGTTCAAGCACTGCTTTTTGATATAAAAAAGAAGCTTGTAAAATTTGAAGTTGATCGTTGCAGAGATTTTTGAGATATCGTTGTCGATTTTGAAAAAGTCATTGAGAAAAAGGCGATAGAAGTTTGGTGGTTCGCGGTCCGCCGTCTCGTCGGAACCTGCCGATGAACGTTCATAAATCCCTTAATTTTAAAAGAACCGACTTGACATTTTCAGAGAATATTTTCGGCACGCGTTTTAAGAATCCGTCAAAAACCGAAAATCGGTATTTTGAAAAATTTAAATCAGGCGTAAGCTCTTAATATAAACGAACGGTATAGAAAATTTCTAAAAAATAAAAAGTTTAGTCAAGGAACCGCTTACGGTTTTATTACACGTATAAGATGTAAGACTGTCATTCTTAAGGCGGGATTCTACTTTGAAACTTTGAAAAGGCTAAATTGGATGAAAACACCCACCTGGAACACGTCGAAGGCATATTATATGGCCCAGGCATCGCTGATTGAGGGTAAGATAATTTTTTCTACGATTTATCACTCACCAAAACTTTAAACGCATTTTTCTCGAAACGACTTTTTCAAGTACCGTGGTTGTGATAACTCAAAAAGTACTGAACCGATTCTTATGAAATTTGGAACATATATTTTATATGTGTGTACCAACCGACCTAACTACAATCAACTTAAAATTTTGATTAGAACTATTTTTTATTGCAAAAAAAGACCCAAAAAAAACGCATTTTTTTTTTTTCGTATTTTAGCCGCCATTTTGTTAATTTTGCACGTATATAAAATATTCTAGTTAGGTCGGTTCCTGAAGACATACTGAACATGAAACTATTTGATTTTTTTGTTTCAGACCATCCGTCGGGAAGATTTCACGACCACGGCAACGGTACCTGCTTTTCGAGGCGTTGGCTTTAAACATATTTTACGTGTACAAAAAATGAATAAAATACATAAAATTTTTTTTTTTATGTACTTAAAGAGTGTATTTATTGAACAGTTTAAACCCCATATCGATATCTTTAATAGTATTCTCAGAAAAAATTCACGAAAATAGCGTTTTTTTCATGGTTTCAAAGTAGAATCCCGCCTTAATAGAAATCATCTTGATATCAATTATCTGTACATTTTGTAATATAAATGTTTTTTTTTTATATGGATGATCTGGAAAGAAATTTTGGGAAAATAAAAAAAAAATCAAAAAAACCCGTCGCATCTTTTTCATACGCACATCTGTATATTTGTAATTTTTGCATTTTCACAAAATTTATGCAAAAGTCGCTAAAATTAACGGACACAGGTGAAAAAAATCTTAGGTAGCTTAGAGCATCGACTATGATTCAACGGGTTTGCATAACCTTCGAGCCAAAAAAATCGCTCGACGTTGAACCTTTTTTTCCACCGAGAGTATTGGGAAGACGGGGTCAGAATTCGACACACAATTAATGCATGACCTGGCAAATCTGAGCTTTTTTTCGATAAAAAAAATAACGACAACCAACGACGAGATAATTATTTAAACAGAGTGACGGCGTTGCTGCACGGCCAATCGATCTAGATTGTCCAGCTGTGTTCTCTCCGCAGTTAAAATAGTTACGTACTTGTCGGTTTGTGCATGCGTTAACCAATATTTTGCCAACTCGTATGCAAATGAGTTGCAACACCCCGAGTTTTCGCAAATTTCCTGACCCGAATCCGATCACGTCACCCAGCGAACGCATAAATGGGAGCAGAGCAGAAAGCGCATCCTTGCGCCGCTGCGCGTTCGGACTTAATATCGAGGAAAAAAAAAATCGGTTGCCGATTTTGCAATTAGCCAAAATACATATACACGAAGGCAAGGACCACGTGCAGACTTTAAAATACTCGTACGAAGCGATTCGAGAGACAGAGAGAGAAAGAGAGAGAGAGAGAGAGAGAGAGAGAGAGACTCAGAGAGGGAAAGAGAGAGAGAGAGAGAGAGAGGGAGAGAGAGAGAGAGAGATCAACCAGGGGACCAAAGTAATCCGCATAAATTTCCATGCGTGCACCCTGTCTGTTCCCGTACTCTCGCACGTACTCGGGGGGCGTAGATGTACAGCAGCGAATTATCATTCCCGGCGGTGCGTCCAGTTTCGATAGCGAGGATTTAATTTACGGGACATGTCTCTCGTTTCTATTTATCCTTCTCTCTCTCTCTCTCTCTCTCTCTCTCTCTCTCTCTCTCTCTCTGTCTCTCTCTGATTTCACTATTTATGGCTTTATATATATATATATATATATATATATATATATATATATATATATATATATATATATATATATATAATAGAATTGATCGCAGCGCTTACGAAATCGTTGTCATTCTATAGTTGCATGCGCATTGATATATATATCGTTCCGTATGTTCTGTAAATCCGATAAATTTTAACGCGGTAAGCACAACGCGCGCTCTCATCCGATCTCTCCTCGATATTCGCGCGTCACACGTACACGCATGTGTACGCACATTGAAATTTGGGTGTTCACGGTGCAGTTCCTCTATGGCCTGCTCGCGCGAGCAAAAGTTTTGCGATTCGCAGAATTCAATGTATAATGATGCATAAGTCATGCATATTTAATAATTATTGGACCGGTGTCTACACCGATAAATAAATAAATAAATGTATAAATGTATGTTAAATATATATATATGTAGTCACTATACCAGTAATTATTATTACTTAAATTAAATTACTTACTTACTTAAGTAATTATTATTACTTAAATAAATTAAAAGTAAATGGCTACATGGCATGTACGTACAGCAACTTGCATAAAGTCCATTGATTTTCAATCGAAATGCGAAAATCTCAAAAAATAGTGCATTATCCAGAGCGACGAGCGATGTGGATATGCAGGAGGTCGTTGAGAATGCATATATATTTACGAAGACACGACGAATTATTTGCATTTTCACGATTTTATTCTCGTATCTGCGTGCACCAGGGCGCTGTTCATTCGCTATCGTGCGAAATAAATTTGGAAGTGACAAGGACACATATAGGAGGACAGGTCAACGGCAAACACACACACACGTGCATACCTACATACATACAGACATATTTACATACATACAGACATACATATATATACATATAATGAGGGTGTATGGAGAAAATGTTATGTTTTCCAGCTCTGTAAACAATATCGTTACGTATAATAAAAATGCTGTCATACATAACCTAACCTAATCATGAAGTCCAGGTGGTCCAAGCTGCGGGTGCAGCTAGTATATGCACATAGGGTGTCTCAAAATGACCAGGCATTCAAATTTATTGATAAAACGCATTATTTGTTTGAAAAGTACGAATATTTTTATTCTAATGCAAGGTACAAACATGGAGGTTATGTGTGGAATACAATATCCGATAAATGTGGCCGCCTCGTTCCTGTTTGCTGCATACCTTCACGCTTTTGACGAAATTTTCAATAACATTTTGGCACAAATGCCGATTAATTTCATGAATGGTGCGTCCAATGGCTTCCTTGAGCTCCCGAATGGTCTATGGATCATTGGCATACACTTTTCCGTCCGGAAAACCCAAAAAAAGAAGTCCAATTTCGTCAAATCGCACGATCCTGGTAGCCAATTCACGACCACGACACTTCGTCTGCCATAACTACATTGTTTCACCCACAGTGTAGCAGGTTGCGCCATCTTGTTGAAATACTATGTCTTCAAGTCCATGCCGTTTATGCCATTTATCGGATATTGCGTTCGCCACGTAACCTCCATGTTTGTACCTTCACTGAGAGAAAAGTGTATAGTATTTACAAAAAACGCGCTTGGTAAAAGACAGTGTAATCGAATTTCCTGTAGTTTATTGTCACCGCAATCATAATGTGGTTAACACAACTATAAGCGAAAAGTATAGGTAAACATGCAACTTTGGTGGCATGCTCGACTATCCATTATCCCTGAAAAAACTACTAACTATTGTATAAATATTAACTGAATTAATTATATCGATATTGTAAAGTCTTTCACAGTAGTCAATAGCTATTTCAAGGATACCAGATAAAGAACGCACTACCAAAACGGCATGATTAGATAGACGCTTATAATTGTGTTAACCATATCATGATTGCGGTGGCAATAAGCTATATAAATTTTATTATGCCCATTTTTACCATAGGCGTTTTTTTTTATAAATACTATGGGCATTTTTCTCAGTGCAAGTGTGTACTATTTATATAGTTGAGATTAACACTTGTTGAGTATAAACTGTTAAAAGATCTTACGAAAAGTGACTATACGAACAACATTGTGGTAATCTTATAGTGAAGGCGTAAATCATTTGTGGAACGTGTCGATAAAGCAGAGACAGCGGTGGCACGCTATGATCGATATACATATATTAGCGCATTCATTTATCCGTTTTTAGAATTCGATATTTCGAAAACTATTGGGCTGCGCCAAAAATCCATTCAAGCAGTGACACACGGAGAGAATTTTTAAGTAATTTTTACTGTGAAATCACAGTAACTCGGTGACAAATGTGCAATTCTTCAGGTTTTAGGAAATAAATTATAAATTTTCATGAAAATGAATCAAAATTTACTTTTGCGTAACAGAAATTTAAAATATTTTCCAGAATTTTTACTGAAATTAATAGTAAAATTTCATGAAACGTAAAGATTACGACATAACTTAAAAAAGTGCTAATATAAATGAAATTTTTCAGTGGAACATTGAGAAATTTGCGTGTTTTCCATAAAAATTTAAAAAAGGAAGCCGAAATTTTCCGTGCGTCCACCGGAATTTTACGTTCTTTATAGTAAAATCAGTTAGGGCTAGGTCGCCTGACCGTACGCGTGAGCTCTGTGTGCGAGCGTGCGTATACGTGAACGCAAGCTGTGAGAGTGCGCTTGTGTATGACGCAGTATGACGAGCACGAACGACGCCGACCCGCGTTGCTTAGCAACAGCGGTACCGCGCATGCGCATTGCAGTACGAAGCATGGGCCAAGAAAGCCTCGTGGTCTCGTGCAGTCTAACGTGTTCTACGCAGTTCTACGCAAGAAAACAAAGAAACGTGAAAAGAAACTTCGATAAAGGACGTCTACAATGGTACGGAAAGATGATATGCTAAAATAAGTAGCAATCAAGAACACAAATGTTCAGAAATACAGTATATAGAGTATTTATTTAATCATAGGGAATTAATTTTTCGCTAGGGATTTTAGAAATTTCAAGTTTGTCCAGGTTATTTTTACTGTAGAAACTTGGAATTTTTGAGGCAGCCCATTGTTAAAATTCGACATGAGAATGTGTCAGAATTTTTACTGAAAGAAATGTAAAAAATTATGCTACTTGCTTAAATTTTTACATGAATGAAAGCAAAATATTAAAAGCTAGTGTCAATTTTTGACTATGTACACATTTGTCACCGGTTTCAAATTTTTAATGTAATTTTTACGGAGATTTCACCGTAAAAAATACTTAAAAATTCTCTCCATGCATATATTATTAAAAAGGTTATTTGTGCAAAATTCCACCCATACCAGACGTAACAGTCATTCGAAATTGCAGCTGGAATTACTTTTATCCGTTATGCCAAATCTACGAGCGAAATAACATAAGTACCCGGTAGCATAGTGGCAGCGTGCGTGAAATATAGATAGGTAGGTCGTAGGTTCGAATCTCCATGTAGGTGAAATATTGTCTTCGATAGGAATCATTTCAGGAGGTCAGTTAATAACAAATCATGATAAACAGTCATACAGGTCTTCTGAATAAAAATATTTTGAATTTTTGAGTTTATGAAATATTATATACTTTTAGTACACTGAAAAAAAAAATTCGTTCATCCATCCAAAATTCAGTTCGTTTAACAAAATGTATCTTTAAATACGTTCAACTTGATTTTCGATTGGCATGACAAAACAGTGTAGTCGGTCGTAAAACAGGATAGTGGTGTGAACTGTAGCTTATTTAGCATGTCTGAGCAACTGTTGAAATGAATCAAAATATTATAAATTATTATTGTCTACTATAAAATTATTATTACTTTTTATATATACTATTATTGTAGACTATAAAATATTATTGTCCTACATGACTATAAAATATTGTTGACTATAAAATATTCGTACTTTTCCAATAAACAATACTCTTTATCGATAAATTAAAATGTCGGGTCATCTCGAGGACCCCTTCATATGCGATTGCGTATCCACGTGATAACAAGCAGTTTGCAGAATTTACGACGGAACGGTCGCTCGTCACCTAACAGGCGATAATCCAGCTGTTGAGCTGCCATACGCGATCACGGCCAACCCCGTTAGCTATAGAGTATGCAATCGCCCGGAGCTGTTAAGGAGAATGCAAATTGAATATCGAGGATTGTTCACCCGGCAGCCCGGCGAGTAGCCCACGGGCCAACGAG
>OX632356.1:50613357-50677510 GCA_951751655.1 Ophion costatus | reverse complement strand
TGGAGGGGCTACGAGGGAGCTTATGATTTCATGGACCAAGCTCAGACTGCACTATTCCACCGCACCATCAACTTCTTCGAAAAGGACTTTGAAAAAGAGTGAAAATGGATCTCTCAAATATCAACAAAGTCAGCCTGATGGCGGAATTCCTCCCAACGAAGAAGCTGTCAGAATTCCACGTCCATACGGATCATCAAATCACGGACATGAGAGCTGTACAGACCAAGTTTGGAAAACGCTACATCGTGGACGTTGCAAATGAGTTTGCCGTCTTCTTGCCAGCGCGGCTGGTAAAGGCCTTCGATCAAGATGTGAAAATGTTCGAGAGTATGCTGCAACTGGCACGCAATGGTCAACTCTACATGAAGTACATTGGTGGAAAATACAACAGCGTCGAGTTCCGTCGAGTCTGAGTATGGTGGAAAAGAATGCTCGTGAAGGCCCGGCGGAAACAACGAGTTCAACAGCAGCCAGCATCATCACCATCGTAGAGTGCAAGGACTGTTTGCATCACAGTCATCATCATCATCATCGTAGAGTTTTCGACGCTCGAGTCTGAGTATGGTGGAAAAGAACGCTCGTGAAGGCCCGGTGGAAACAACGAGTTCAGCGGCAGCTGGCATCGTCACCATCGTAGAGTGCAAAGACTGTTTGCATCACAGTCATCATGGTAGAGTTTTCAATGCTTAGTGCTATGTAAAAGTGTACAAAAAAAAACTTTTTCATCGAATATAATGTAAGAAAAAAAAAAAAAAAAAAAGAAAAAAAAATTTCAAACTGTATTCACCGTAGACATAGGAAATAAATGGAGAGAACGATATTTGTTCAAAATGTTTTTATTCATTTAAAAAAAACCCTCGCTCACACAACGCTTCGTTGAGACAATAATGATGAAAACTGCTGCCCCAAATGCCCTTTTGAGGAAGTGCATATTTTCGAATCCCTATAGGTTTTTTCTAGTATGGTGGGGATGCCTATCTGCTGTTCGATTTTTTAACATAGTGCGAGAGATGGAAAGCGCTTTCGCACGTGAACAAAGGCGAAATACGAAAAAAAAAAACGTCTCTTAAGAAGTTACGTAGAGGGCTAAGAAAAAGTGGATGAATTTATCAAGATGTTCTTTTTTTTCAACTATCTGGATGGAGGCTCATGTGCGAGACACTGTTATACACTGCAACGTTTCAACCACCTCGTCCGAAAGTCTCAAATTTTACGACTCTTTTTTTTCTTACGTCGAGCGCCAGGGACCGTCATACCCTATCGCTTCGCATGTGCAACTCGGGCCTCATCATTCCATAGGTCCACACTTGAAAACCCATAAAATTTTACGACAGCATGCGACGAAGACAGTGATCCGGGGAAAAAATGCATTTCCATTTTGCAGGGCTTTAGTTTTTCATCTCTGAATGATAATATATACAGAGAGTGCAACGTCAAACCTTGATGCCGACATTTGAGATCATGCAGGTCTTGACAAGTTAGCCCCATGATTAAGGATTTTTTCTTCGTTAACACTACCCTCCAAGCTATTAGAATTTTTTTTTATTGCTCCGCTATTCAGAGCATATATGATAACGGGATGTTTATGTTGAAAAACTATAAACGTTCGGAGATGTATGGATAAAGACCTGTTTAGGCTTCGACCGTGCACCACTCAGGAACATTGAAAGTGCGGGGAAAAATGGATTTCACGAGTATCAACAGAGTCAGCCGGATGGCGGAATACCTTCCTACGAAGAAGCTATCAGAACTCCGCATTCACTCGGATCATCGAATCTCCGACATGAGGGCCGTGCACACCAAGTTTGGGAAACGCTACATCTCGGACATCGCAGATGAGTTCGCCGTCTTCTTACCAGCACGACTTGTGAAGGCCTTCGACGACGATTTGGAAACGTTCGAGCGTATGCGGCAAGCGCCACGTGATCATCATCTCTGGATGACATACAAAGGTGGAAAATACAACAGCGTCGACTTCTTCCGACTCTGAGCACACCATGGTGGACGAAGACGAAATTCTTTGGAACACCATCGCCGAACAGCTGTCCACATCATCGAAAGTATGCTGCAACTGGTGCGCAAATGGTCAACTCTACATGCAGTTGTAGAAAATACAACAGCGTGAAGTTCCATCATCTCTGAGCATGGTGGAAAAGAGCAAATTCGTGGGGGCAGCATCGTTGAGTGGAACAACCGTCGGCATCACAGTCGTCTCGCTTTCGTTTTCAACGTTTTATGTGTTGACTATGAAAAAATGTATGCAAAAAACTGTTTTATCGAAGTGTAAGAGGAGGAGAAGTTCAAACTATTTTCGTCGTAGAATAAAGTATACAAATAACATATATTTTCATCGAAGTGTTTTCATTCATTTTTCAAAAAAAACCCTCGCTCACACAACTCTTCGTATACACTCAACCAGCTTTTCAGTGATTGTACATTTGCATGGGCGCAATTGTATTTCGTGTTGGAGGAATGATGCGGGCATTTGGATTTGGTGATTTTCGGCAACTTCTGCAGCGATGGACAGTCCAGAGTCTCCAAGTCGATGAGCTTTGTTGCGGGATCCGTGAATCTTGATAGCCATGTGCATTTTTCGAATCCCTTCACATAGATGGTAGGAGCTCCTTGCAAGATTCGTCGAAAGTTCAGTCGAAGACTTTGTTACGTGGGAGCAACGAATTGACAGGGTCATCGAAGTACTGAAAACGCAAAGCCGAATTAAGCGCCCACGATTATCAACTGAACGTCAGCAGTCATTGATAGCCCAAATATCGCATGTGGAAGGATTGAAGAATTCCGAGCACAGACATTTTATACACATGGGTACAGGAGACAGCGATGATGGGTTAATATGGCGAGAGATTGAGTTGAACGCGTAATGGTCCATACTTCAACCCCTGCTCGATGAAATTAAATAACGTGACAGTGGCTGAGCTTTACGACAAATACGTAATCTTCCGATAAATGTAACTAAGTATAATCCAATCCGCATTGAATGTTATATCTTATTGCCGTGGAAGATAATGATTATAAGGGCTGCAATTGATATGCAATCAAAAGATAATATACGTTGCGCATGGGCGGCTGTCACAGCTTTATACCCAGCTGAATGAAACAGTGAGCAGGCATCTTACGCACATTGTTTAACGGTATTGAATCTACTGACCATTGGATTCCCAGAGACAGCACATAAAAAAATTGAGCTTCAAGCAATCGATTCATGACTGTGTATACCACAAAAAAATACCTTGTTCCGATACGCATCACTCAATGTGAGAAGGAAAAGCATATTAATTTGCTATGCATACAAGGTACGAAGGACAATAATGTATGATATTTCGCATGGATCGAGAATCTGTCGAGTCTCCTGAGCACATAACTGAACAGTAACAGCCATAAGGATATATGTATGCGATCGGTGTGTGAAGTCAACGTAATTACTATATTGTTATATGTGCTTGACGAATTAAACAACAATCCACTATTTCGCAGGTGTTTGCCATACTTTAGATCAGAGGGAAAATTGCAATCACATAAGATCGATTGTTGAGCAGAAAAGAAATGGACTATCCGACTACCATCGGACAACCTATAAGTGGCTCCATTGTAAAGGCCTATATGGAGTGTTTATGTTTCTTAAAACTAATGACAGAGTAGATGAGGGTGTGGAAAGACTGATGAGAAGAACGTGGCAAAGGACATGTATCAATATCATGGAGTATTTATTATTGACTACTACATGTGTTGTTCATATGACGAATCCCTACCATAGTATCAATCACAGCACAGCGCTGATTCCATATCATGATTTGTTGAAGAACTAGAAAAACTAGCGCTGTGCATATAATACATTTTCTGCGACAATCAATGCTCGTCGTGAGTTAATTCTAATACGTTGGCGCAATGACAATTATTGTGTATTCAGCCATCATCCATCAGAAGAGGTGGAAGTTGAATTACTCAAGATACAATGGTATATGCTCCACATAATATTAAATGATGTAAATAAATTGTCATTACTTCGAATATTGGAAAGTAGGCAATACTTGAGTTTGTGTTTTCGATTTTGGGGTCTATACGAGTATCCACTGCTACAAAGCACAACGAAATATTTATAGATCGTACAAGCTGCCATCCCAGCTAGACAAACCAAAATATGTCATTTTTGCGTCATAGACTGGTGAAAAGAATTCTATGGCAAATGACATTACATTATTCGTCGACTGCAAACTCACCAGAGTTAAACTTTATCTCAATTCGGAATTCTATCCAGACGATGGCTCGAATTTGCACTTCAACAAAAAAAAAAAAAAAAAAAAAAAAAAAATAAAAAAAATTCGGCCCTCTCACGGTTAATGATTGATTGCATCAGAACGAGCCTGTGAACAAATGCTACCGTAGATGCGTGAATAGAGTTCGAATGCAAGGAAGATTCACCATCGAATACAACTGCATATTGTTTCAATCGTACACAATCGCGTTGTTGCATATTGTCCAATGACCGACACTATCCATAACATTCTATAGATCCGCAAAATACTCCCTCGCCTAAATGAATGAATAGTCTAAAAATGAGTTTCTCGAAGATCAACGTCAGTCATGATTGGATCTTGTCATCGACTAGATCACGCTAAAACATATTCATTATGACTGTGCCCACCTTTGTCGATCTTCAAGGATTCATTGTTGGAAGGAACTTTATCGTGAAGGAAGTAGCAATTCTGAGAGCGGGATGCATACTCTCCCATTACATTTTCGCGAGTCCCATACCATGGAGACTTCTCACAAAATCTGAGAGATACGAAGCATCATGGTTGATTCGTAATCATCATGGTCTCAAGTGGGCCTATGGAAACGTTCCATATGGCATGGCCGAAGATTTAATAACGGCCGCAGTTGAAGGTTCAACGGAAGACGACATGTGTTCTATCGTATATGTTAAGGGTCATGAAAAACGACAATGGCTAGCTGATATACTAAATATGAAAAATGAACTAGTTATTGAGTCGTTGAATATGGACTTGGACGATATGGATGCCTCAAGTAAATTAGATGGAAGTTCTACTCTACGATGTGAAAAGCATAAAAACAATTGTGCCTTACAAAATGTATTTAAAATCTACAATTGGTGGCTGAATCATAAAGATTCGTGCAAATAAAAGAAAATGTAACATTATGTACTTTTTTATTCTCCTCACCCCGTACTTTATGATGTCAGAATCATCGGATATCGAATTCTGCAACCGAATAAAATATTTCTTTCGAATGTGAAACCCATTTTTTGTATGGGATACACAAAAATCGAACACTTCGAGGTGTTTGAAGATTTTCGAGAGTCCTTCGTGAGATGTTCAAGAGTCTTCCGAAGACATTCATAAGACATTTAAAGACATTCCCGAGACGTTCGAAAACATTCATAATACGTTTGAAGCCATTAATGAGGGGTACAGAGAGGTTCAAGGGACGTTCTACGACGTTCATGAGACGCTCGAAGATGTTCGGGAGGCGTTCAAGAGCCTTTAGAAAACGTTTATTAGACGTTTGAAGACATTCATGAGAGTTTCGAAGACGTTCAAGAGATTTTCGAAGACGTTCAAGACATCTTCGACGGCATTCATAATACGTTTGTTTGGGTTTGTTTGGGTCAGTTTTGTTTGGGTTAGTTCGAGTTTGTTTGGGTGAAAATCCCAAACAAACTCGAACTAACCCAAACAAAACTGACCCAAACAAACCCAAACAAACGTATTATGAATGCCGTCGAAGATGTCTTGAACGTCTTCGAAAATCTCTTGAACGTCTTCGAAACTCTCATGAATGTCTTCAAACGTCTAATAAACGTTTTCTAAAGGCTCTTGAACGCCTCCCGAACATCTTCGAGCGTCTCATGAACGTCGTAGAACGTCCCTTGAACCTCTCTGTACCCCTCATTAATGGCTTCAAACGTATTATGAATGTTTTCGAACGTCTCGGGAATGTCTTTAAATGTCTTATGAATGTCTTCGGAAGACTCTTGAACATCTCACGAAGGACTCTCGAAAATCTTCAAACACCTCGAAGTGTTCGATTTTTGTGTATCCCATACAAAAAATGGGTTTCACATTCGAAAGAAATATTTTATTCGGTTGCAGAATTCGATATCCGATGATTCTGACATCATAAAGTACGGGGTGAGGAGAATAAAAAAGTACATAATGTTACATTTTCTTTTATTTGCACGAATCTTTATGATTCAGCCACCAATTGTAGATTTTAAATACATTTTGTAAGGCACAATTGTTTTTATGCTTTTCACATCGTAGAGTAGAACTTCCATCTAATTTACTTGAGGCATCCATATCGTCCAAGTCCATATTCAACGACTCAATAACTAGTTCATTTTTCATATTTAGTATATCAGCTAGCCATTGTCGTTTTTCATGACCCTTAACATATACGATAGAACACATGTCGTCTTCCGTTGAACCTTCAACTGCGGCCGTTATTAAATCTTCGGCCATGCCATATGGAACGTTTCCATAGGCCCACTTGAGACCATGATGATTACGAATCAACCATGATGCTTCGTATCTCTCAGATTTTGTGAGAAGTCTCCATGGTATGGGACTCGCGAAAATGTAATGGGAGAGTATGCATCCCGCTCTCAGAATTGCTACTTCCTTCACGATAAAGTTCCTTCCAACAATGAATCCTTGAAGATCGACAAAGGTGGGCACAGTCATAATGAATATGTTTTAGCGTGATCTAGTCGATGACAAGATCCAATCATGACTGACGTTGATCTTCGAGAAACTCATTTTTAGACTATTCATTCATTTAGGCGAGGGAGTATTTTGCGGATCTATAGAATGTTATGGATAGTGTCGGTCATTGGACAATATGCAACAACGCGATTGTGTACGATTGAAACAATATGCAGTTGTATTCGATGGTGAATCTTCCTTGCATTCGAACTCTATTCACGCATCTACGGTAGCATTTGTTCACAGGCTCGTTCTGATGCAATCAATCATTAACCGTGAGAGGGCCGAATTTTTTTTATTTTTTTTTTTTTTTTTTTTTTTTTTTGTTGAAGTGCAAATTCGAGCCATCGTCTGGATAGAATTCCGAATTGAGATAAAGTTTAACTCTGGTGAGTTTGCAGTCGACGAATAATGTAATGTCATTTGCCATAGAATTCTTTTCACCAGTCTATGACGCAAAAATGACATATTTTGGTTTGTCTAGCTGGGATGGCAGCTTGTACGATCTATAAATATTTCGTTGTGCTTTGTAGCAGTGGATACTCGTATAGACCCCAAAATCGAAAACACAAACTCAAGTATTGCCTACTTTCCAATATTCGAAGTAATGACAATTTATTTACATCATTTAATATTATGTGGAGCATATACCATTGTATCTTGAGTAATTCAACTTCCACCTCTTCTGATGGATGATGGCTGAATACACAATAATTGTCATTGCGCCAACGTATTAGAATTAACTCACGACGAGCATTGATTGTCGCAGAAAATGTATTATATGCACAGCGCTAGTTTTTCTAGTTCTTCAACAAATCATGATATGGAATCAGCGCTGTGCTGTGATTGATACTATGGTAGGGATTCGTCATATGAACAACACATGTAGTAGTCAATAATAAATACTCCATGATATTGATACATGTCCTTTGCCACGTTCTTCTCATCAGTCTTTCCACACCCTCATCTACTCTGTCATTAGTTTTAAGAAACATAAACACTCCATATAGGCCTTTACAATGGAGCCACTTATAGGTTGTCCGATGGTAGTCGGATAGTCCATTTCTTTTCTGCTCAACAATCGATCTTATGTGATTGCAATTTTCCCTCTGATCTAAAGTATGGCAAACACCTGCGAAATAGTGGATTGTTGTTTAATTCGTCAAGCACATATAACAATATAGTAATTACGTTGACTTCACACACCGATCGCATACATATATCCTTATGGCTGTTACTGTTCAGTTATGTGCTCAGGAGACTCGACAGATTCTCGATCCATGCGAAATATCATACATTATTGTCCTTCGTACCTTGTATGCATAGCAAATTAATATGCTTTTCCTTCTCACATTGAGTGATGCGTATCGGAACAAGGTATTTTTTTGTGGTATACACAGTCATGAATCGATTGCTTGAAGCTCAATTTTTTTATGTGCTGTCTCTGGGAATCCAATGGTCAGTAGATTCAATACCGTTAAACAATGTGCGTAAGATGCCTGCTCACTGTTTCATTCAGCTGGGTATAAAGCTGTGACAGCCGCCCATGCGCAACGTATATTATCTTTTGATTGCATATCAATTGCAGCCCTTATAATCATTATCTTCCACGGCAATAAGATATAACATTCAATGCGGATTGGATTATACTTAGTTACATTTATCGGAAGATTACGTATTTGTCGTAAAGCTCAGCCACTGTCACGTTATTTAATTTCATCGAGCAGGGGTTGAAGTATGGACCATTACGCGTTCAACTCAATCTCTCGCCATATTAACCCATCATCGCTGTCTCCTGTACCCATGTGTATAAAATGTCTGTGCTCGGAATTCTTCAATCCTTCCACATGCGATATTTGGGCTATCAATGACTGCTGACGTTCAGTTGATAATCGTGGGCGCTTAATTCGGCTTTGCGTTTTCAGTACTTCGATGACCCTGTCAATTCGTTGCTCCCACGTAACAAAGTCTTCGACTGAACTTTCGACGAATCTTGCAAGGAGCTCCTACCATCTATGTGAAGGGATTCGAAAAATGCACATGGCTATCAAGATTCACGGATCCCGCAACAAAGCTCATCGACTTGGAGACTCTGGACTGTCCATCGCTGCAGAAGTTGCCGAAAATCACCAAATCCAAATGCCCGCATCATTCCTCCAACACGAAATACAATTGCGCCCATGCAAATGTACAATCACTGAAAAGCTGGTTGAGTGTATACGAAGAGTTGTGTGAGCGAGGGTTTTTTTTGAAAAATGAATGAAAACACTTCGATGAAAATATATGTTATTTGTATACTTTATTCTACGACGAAAATAGTTTGAACTTCTCCTCCTCTTACACTTCGATAAAACAGTTTTTTGCATACATTTTTTCATAGTCAACACATAAAACGTTGAAAACGAAAGCGAGACGACTGTGATGCCGACGGTTGTTCCACTCAACGATGCTGCCCCCACGAATTTGCTCTTTTCCACCATGCTCAGAGATGATGGAACTTCACGCTGTTGTATTTTCTACAACTGCATGTAGAGTTGACCATTTGCGCACCAGTTGCAGCATACTTTCGATGATGTGGACAGCTGTTCGGCGATGGTGTTCCAAAGAATTTCGTCTTCGTCCACCATGGTGTGCTCAGAGTCGGAAGAAGTCGACGCTGTTGTATTTTCCACCTTTGTATGTCATCCAGAGATGATGATCACGTGGCGCTTGCCGCATACGCTCGAACGTTTCCAAATCGTCGTCGAAGGCCTTCACAAGTCGTGCTGGTAAGAAGACGGCGAACTCATCTGCGATGTCCGAGATGTAGCGTTTCCCAAACTTGGTGTGCACGGCCCTCATGTCGGAGATTCGATGATCCGAGTGAATGCGGAGTTCTGATAGCTTCTTCGTAGGAAGGTATTCCGCCATCCGGCTGACTCTGTTGATACTCGTGAAATCCATTTTTCCCCGCACTTTCAATGTTCCTGAGTGGTGCACGGTCGAAGCCTAAACAGGTCTTTATCCATACATCTCCGAACGTTTATAGTTTTTCAACATAAACATCCCGTTATCATATATGCTCTGAATAGCGGAGCAATAAAAAAAAATTCTAATAGCTTGGAGGGTAGTGTTAACGAAGAAAAAATCCTTAATCATGGGGCTAACTTGTCAAGACCTGCATGATCTCAAATGTCGGCATCAAGGTTTGACGTTGCACTCTCTGTATATATTATCATTCAGAGATGAAAAACTAAAGCCCTGCAAAATGGAAATGCATTTTTTCCCCGGATCACTGTCTTCGTCGCATGCTGTCGTAAAATTTTATGGGTTTTCAAGTGTGGACCTATGGAATGATGAGGCCCGAGTTGCACATGCGAAGCGATAGGGTATGACGGTCCCTGGCGCTCGACGTAAGAAAAAAAAGAGTCGTAAAATTTGAGACTTTCGGACGAGGTGGTTGAAACGTTGCAGTGTATAACAGTGTCTCGCACATGAGCCTCCATCCAGATAGTTGAAAAAAAAGAACATCTTGATAAATTCATCCACTTTTTCTTAGCCCTCTACGTAACTTCTTAAGAGACGTTTTTTTTTTCGTATTTCGCCTTTGTTCACGTGCGAAAGCGCTTTCCATCTCTCGCACTATGTTAAAAAATCGAACAGCAGATAGGCATCCCCACCATACTAGAAAAAACCTATAGGGATTCGAAAATATGCACTTCCTCAAAAGGGCATTTGGGGCAGCAGTTTTCATCATTATTGTCTCAACGAAGCGTTGTGTGAGCGAGGGTTTTTTTTAAATGAATAAAAACATTTTGAACAAATATCGTTCTCTCCATTTATTTCCTATGTCTACGGTGAATACAGTTTGAAATTTTTTTTTCTTTTTTTTTTTTTTTTTTTTCTTACATTATATTCGATGAAAAAGTTTTTTTTTGTACACTTTTACATAGCACTAAGCATTGAAAACTCTACCATGATGACTGTGATGCAAACAGTCTTTGCACTCTACGATGGTGACGATGCCAGCTGCCGCTGAACTCGTTGTTTCCACCGGGCCTTCACGAGCGTTCTTTTCCACCATACTCAGACTCGAGCGTCGAAAACTCTACGATGATGATGATGATGACTGTGATGCAAACAGTCCTTGCACTCTACGATGGTGATGATGCTGGCTGCTGTTGAACTCGTTGTTTCCGCCGGGCCTTCACGAGCATTCTTTTCCACCATACTCAGACTCGACGGAACTCGACGCTGTTGTATTTTCCACCAATGTACTTCATGTAGAGTTGACCATTGCGTGCCAGTTGCAGCATACTCTCGAACATTTTCACATCTTGATCGAAGGCCTTTACCAGCCGCGCTGGCAAGAAGACGGCAAACTCATTTGCAACGTCCACGATGTAGCGTTTTCCAAACTTGGTCTGTACAGCTCTCATGTCCGTGATTTGATGATCCGTATGGACGTGGAATTCTGACAGCTTCTTCGTTGGGAGGAATTCCGCCATCAGGCTGACTTTGTTGATATTTGAGAGATCCATTTTCACTCTTTTTCAAAGTCCTTTTCGAAGAAGTTGATGGTGCGGTGGAATAGTGCAGTCTGAGCTTGGTCCATGAAATCATAAGCTCCCTCGTAGCCCCTCCACTCAGATTTTAAAAACTTCTCCCCACTTATCCCATCATAGGCGCGTTTAACAGGTTCAAACACGTTCGAAGAATCCCGCACGTAGAGCATTTCCCCCCTCGCAACACTTTCCACAGCCCTTCATCTGTGGCGTATTATAATGCTCCATGCATGGAAGATACGATATCACTTCACTATCGTTCCGATGATGCTCCGGCAAACGATCCCACAGTAAACCAATAAAGTTACCCCAATACTTTAGGAGCAAGACCTTTGGAACTTGTTCGAGCTCGTTTTTGGTCACGTCTAGGGGGTGCTTGGCCGGATGCACTGCGTACATACTCGCACATCTGAACATCTTGACGTAATGTTGTGGAATGAAACCTCGACGGGTTGAAACTTATTTTGGAATAACGCCGCAGCTGCATGCAATAAATAAAGCATTTTATGGGCTTTGAAGGGCCACCCTTCATATGGGAACTATCGTTATCTCACTCCCGAGAATTTTCCTACAGCGGCTTCCCCCTCTCGCCCGCGGGTCCAGCTATCGCCTGGAAGACAGCGTCACCAAAAACTAGCCTCCCCACTCTCTAACACACCCCTCCCCCTCCCCCGCCGCCACAACCCCGCAATCGGCTGCCGCGTGCAGGATCCACCCCCCCCCCCCCGTCATGCATACCTCGGCTTCCCCGCGCTCGACCCCCCCCCCCCCCCGCCATGCATACCCCGGCTTCCCCGCGCTCGACTCCCCCGCCCCGCTCCCCCCTGAGATCCCTGGGTTAGAACCGCTCCAGCCCTACTACTACAATTTCATCAAAAAATCCGCCTCCCACCCCCCTCGACGCGCGATGGTCCTTTTTTGATGGTGTGCACGATTACAGCCTTCACGTTCATCCTGCAACAAAAACCCAAAAAGCATTTTACTTTAGACACATATAGCTATCGTTCGATGAAGGGGAAAAAGAAAAATTGTCGATTTGGTGACGTTTTGAACTTGAAGTATCGATTTTTCGAAAAAAATTGATCGATTTTTTGTTATAAATAAAAAACTATTAAACGTATTGCTTTTTTGCTTCATCAAACGATAGCTATATGTGTCTAAAGTAAAATGCTTTTTGGTTTTTTGTTGCAGGATGAACGTGAAGGCTGTATAATCGTGCACACCATCAAAAAAGGACCATCGCGCGTCGAGGGGGGTGGGAGGCGGATTTTTTGATGAAATTGTTTAAAATTTTTTTTGTATGTAGTAAACAGATCAATAAAACTATATGCCAAGTTTCACAAGTTTTCCGTTGTATACTTTCTTCACAAAAAAATTCCCAAAAAGCGGTAAATTTTGCGAAAAAAAAGACAATCCCCCCTTAAGGGGTCGTCTCACTTCAAACACTAAGAAAATGCTACTTTCACGCATCTTCTTGATGGGCTTATATTATAGATATTGCTATAAAATTTGTTACACTCAATAAATACACTTTCAAAATACATAAAAAGGTTTTTTCGTATTCATGTAACCCAAACAAACTTCAAACGCGTTTTTCTCGAAACAACGTTTTTCGATGGCTTGTTGATAAGATCTTCGAAACTACTTATCCTTATGAAATTTTAACCACATATTCTTTACAACTATAGCTATAGCGCATATCAAGGATTTTTAAAATTTTGATATTTACTATTTTGTTGGCCGAAAATGGTGAAAAAGCACGTTTTTTTTGTTTTTTTTTCGAAAAACGTCCGCCATTTTGTTATTTTTGCATTTATCAAAAATCGTATGATATGCGCTACAGCCATCAACATACTGAATCTAAAACCGTTTGATTTTTTGTTTCGGACGGTCCATCTCCGAGATTTCATTAACAGTGCAGGCCTACAATTTTTTTGCGACTTTTTTAACTACCGTTTTTGTCGATAAATAGTGACTGCAACAAATGAATTTAAAAAGAAATGTACTTCGAAAGTTTATTTATTAAGTGTAACAACTTTGACATCAATATGTATAATATAAACCTGTCAAATTCATGAAAATAGCCTTTTTTAGCGTCTTAAGTAAGAAGACCCCTTAAGGGCGCTTGTACTGAAATAATATAGTGATTTTATGTGAGAAATTTATGTAAATAAAGGAAAATGGTATTTATTGTGGGGACCAGTGCCCGGGGAATAATAAATGATGAAATGGACGGCACATTTTGAATCAGCCTGTATGAGAGAAAATAATTTTTCCGCAACATTTTCTTATATAGATATATATGCGCGTGTATGTGGGTATTATATTATACATATATATACACACACACACACATATACATATCCATATATGTGTATACACTATGTTATTTCAGTACGAGCACCCTTAAGGGGTCTTCTCACTTTAGACGCTAAAAAAGGCTATTTTTATGAATTTTTTTTATACGTTTACATTATATATATTGATATGAAAGTTGTTACACTTAATAAATACACTTCCGAAATACATTTTATAAAATGTTATTTATTTAATTCACTATTTGTTGACGATAATTTTTTCGCAACATATATAGAAAATATACACACGCACACACACGCACGCACACGCATAATTAGGTGGATGTGTATAGGTATATATACGTACAATCGAAGGGTCCGAAGCAGTTAATAGGCAATCGTGATGCCTGAGAGCGATGGTTTACACCGTGTACCCTATCATGTACTCTCACTATCGGTTACCTAATGAATCGAGTAGATACGGAGGGCATCGAAGACGGTGGATCAAGAGCGCCCGCATGCTAGTTCCCGGTGTCTATATCAAGCACTCCAGTCTCCCCCAACCCCCGCTCACTGCTCGTATGAACGACGACTTGCCTATAGCGATGTAAAAATTGAGGATTTCGAGCGAGCATTTTATATGTACGAGTATTTATGTCGAGACGCATTTTTCGATTTTTTAAATTTCAACTCGATCTTGAACGAAGTATGGGCGAGGTTATAAGAAATTCTGTGTTACGCAAAAGGAACATGTCCGAAGTACTTTGGGGGCGTACATAAATTATGTAACGCAAATTTTTCCAATTTTTGAGCACCCCCCTCCCCACCCCCCCCACGTAGCAGAACCGTAACGCCTGGCCTGAGCCCCCTCCCCCCGTCCTATTCGTTTACGTAACGTTACTTTGTCGTCAATAATTGCGTTTTTTGTTGAAAGAAATAACTAATGATGAAAGGATCAGGTTGAACCTAATTTTATGAAGTATATATTCATCTGGTTTTATACCAATTTATATGAATTGTTTTTTTTAAATTAACCCTGGTTTGGCGACGAATAAAAATTCTCTTCATTGTCCCATCGATATCTTTATGAAAGGTTAACTGTAGATAAAAAGTCAACAATTTATCGATATCTATACAAATGGAGTTATCGTTATGCGTAGCCGTTTTTCATTTTGTTTTTTTTTTTTACAAAATGCTGACAGTTTGGACATTTTTTTCTATCTTCAAGGCCCTTTTTTGTACTCAAACAATCTTTAAAAATAGTAACGATCAAAATTCAAAAGATCGGCTACGTTCAACCTTAGTCACAGCGAATACAAAAAATGTTTTTAAAAAACTGAAGGTCGCCTGATAAGTTTTTGAGTATTCGCTGCGACAAGGTCGAAAAAAGTAGTTTCGAGAAAATCGCGATGAAGGTTTTCGTTCCGTTTTTCTTGATGTAAAGTTATGTTTTCTTTCTAAAATATTGATACTTGCATCAAAGTGTCAAGTCGCGGGCGATATGACGGTTTTTTATCTTCGTTATATTCGTCAAAATCACTTTATCTATTCTGAACGATGAGTTTTGAATGAAAAAAACTTGAACGTGCAAATATTTTGCCATTTATGGCAGTTCTAAAATCGTGATGTAACGCAAACTTGCGTCAATTGCGTTACGTAGTTTATGTACGCCACCCTTTTCGTGGTCGATAGATCGGTCGTGCGATTTTTTGTTGTTTTGTTGGACCTTTTTGTCGCGGTTGAAGAGCTCTTGGAATATTGAAAACCGAACTTTATGCGGAGATCCTCTCGGGGAATCTCGGACATGTGTCCCAGCAAAGTGGAGAGAGGAGGAGAGGGGAGACCGAGAGGGAGAGAGATAGGGGGAGAGAGAGAGGGAGAGAGAGAGAGAGAGAGGGCGGGAGGGAGAGGGAGAGAAAGAAAGAAGGCGACAAGGAGAACAACAGAAAGGGAGAATCCGGAGAGGACGCGTTAAAAATTCACGGTTACGATCTCGCACAAAGGAACTAAACAATTCTTGCATTCGTCTCGCATGTATTCTATACATACATATATCTATCTATCTATCTATCTATCTATATACATACATATAAATATATATATATATATATATATATATATATATATATATATATATATATATATATGTGCGTGTATATATATGTGTATATATATATATATATACGTAAACGTGGGGGGTTGCATGTTGCCCCGTACTTTCGGAGCATTTCGAGTGCAGCAGGACACAAAGAGTCCCCGCGCGTATGTGCACGAGCGGATTTGAAGATGGAACAAGGCGAGAGTGAAATATTTCACGACACTTGGAGACGAATCGAGCTTTTTCACGCTGGTGCTTTGCGTGTCTCTCGGAAACGAGGAGCAGCGAAGGAAAAATAGCCGTGAATTGCAACTGCGCTCCATATGAAACTGGACCAAGTAGGAAAAAAAATCATATCTACCTGCTCACACGCAACGAAAATTCGGACTAAAACACGTTCAGAATTTTCGTTGAAAATACGTACGCAATTTTTTATTTACTCCTACTATTCTACCTGTACATAAATTCTTTTATTTGGTCCTTGCCTATTTAATTTCACTTCGTTGGGATTGTTAATTTTTGAAGGATGTCCTTTTAACCCAATTGAGAGCAGAAAAATTGTTCCTTTCGTGCGCCAGGAAAATTCTTCGAGGGAGATACGGAATGGGAAAAAGAAAAGGAAAGACGCATGTATGCACTGTTATGTTTTGAGCAACTTTAAACGTCATCGTTACGTATACCTGTATTAGCGCTACACATTATGTATAATTGAGTAGCTGTAAAAGCATCTGTGCTTGGTCCAGTGGGGGTCTCTACGAGAGAGAGGGAGAGAGAGAGAGAGAGGACCATTACCCAAGATGGTACGGAGACAGGATAGGAACCAGGGGAGAGTCTCTGTACTCTCGAGTACTCGGTACAGAGAAAATGTACATATATATATATATATATATATATATATATATATATATATGTATGTGTGTATATATACAGATGTAGGTATATACGTACGTACGTACGTACGTGTGTGTGTGTGTGTGCGTGCGTATGAATGAAGAGAAAGGGAAGAAAAAAACGAGTGCAGTGCAATGGCACGAGACTCGAGACTCGTCGTTTTCTTCGCTGTCTTCTGCGAGAGCATCTACCTAGTATCCAGTAATACAGCAAAGTGGCTACTAGCCTCTTTTACCATAGTTGAGTTCTGTATGGGACCTTTCAGTAAAAAAATCCACCGGGGTATTTTATTTTCAATAAAAAATAAATAAATAAAAATAGATAAAATAGTAAATGAAAGTCTCTATTTTTTGTGATGTGAGACTCGGAGTAAAAAAGTAAAATAGGAAATAGTCATTTGTATTTTTGTTCGAAAAAATAGAAAATCGAAGTGAAAAAGCAAATTTTTTCTTCTAGTTGGGTATGACATTTTTATTAATCTTACTATTTACTCGTGGACGTAGTTTTTTTCATTCAATCGTGATCAATTCTATTCTAATTTGTGATTATCGTTACGTTATTGAGGATGTTTTTCAAAATCATGATCGAGAAAAGAAAAATTGTGCTTTTTGTACGCGTGGAAAATTCTGTCCATCGGGGTATTTGATTGCTAATTAAAAAATATTTCGATAGAAAATAGATAAATGAATAAGATAATGAATAATTAAAATAAAATAAATAATTACCTTGATGAATATAATGGTGCATAAATTAAACGTAAAAAATGAACACGTAAAGGAATAAAATCATGAACAAATGAAAAAGAATAATAAATAAAAACTATTTTGTTTAAATTAATTTCAAAAACTCACGCACGGAGGTTCAACGAATCAATTTGCCGAGGTTTTTTGGTCGGGCAGCTCCAGAGGAGCTCTAATTTCATACTTCAAATGTGGAAAATCCGAAGTGCGAGTCATAGGGCTAAAAATGGTATTTCAACATAAAAATGGGTATTGAGGCTTGGGGGTTTCGTAAAATTAATTGATGCCGAGCTTTGGCTTGCCGATATCTGCGTATTTTTCGTTCGTTGAGCACGGCCACGTCTCCCGCGTCGAATACGTGCAACTTTTTTAGTTAATAAAAAAGGCTTCCGCCGAAAAAAAAATTGAGGGAAAATAAGCGTTTGAGTTGGAAAAAATTCTGTACTTGTTTGGTTTGAAACGGCCAATGTGTGTGAACTCTTGCGACGGCAGCAGTACTTATATTACGGGACTCCTTTCCTCTCAGCTTTTATCTGCCTCCCTTTGCGTTTATCTTTCTTTGCTCGTTCTCGACTTTTCCGAGCTACCCGCCCCCCCGAACCCTGCTTCACTTTTCCTCGTGAGTAAATAAGAGCCTTTTCGTTTTCGATATCTCTCTCTCTCTCTTTCTCTCTTCTATATATATATATATAGAATGAATTATAGTATTCTTATATGATTATGCAATTATCCAAAGAGATGGAAACATTTTGACTGCTACATTTATATATATACAGGGTGTTAGGAAGGTCGAGGTGAAGCCTTAAGGGGTGATAGGTTATCTCGTTAGGAACATATCTAACCTAAGTTACCTTAGTCCAAAGCCTAAAGATTTCGAGTTATCATGGTAAGTATGATTTCTGGAAAATTTCCCAAAATTAAGTACTACCTTGTCAATCTCTTATGTCAATGCTCTTTTTTTAAAATAGCATCAACATACGAGGTATTTCAATGTTTTTACAAGTTTTTAATTATTCAACACGTTAGTTGTGTGGATACAGATTATTGTATTGGTGCTTGCCGATTGAATACACATAGAGCTAAGACGCAAATAAGTTTTCAGTTACCAATTGTCGTCTGTTCGAACATTAAGGACGATTTAGTACCTAATTTTGGGATATTTTCCAAAAAATCATCTTCACCACGATAACTCGAAATCCTTAGACTTTGGACTAAGGTAACCTAGCTTAGATATGTTCCTAACGAAGTGAGCTATCCCCCTTAAGGCTTGGCATCGACCTTCCTAATACCCTGTGTGTATATATATATGACATTTTTTTCAAACTACCCTCGGCCTATTGGACATAGCTTAAAAAAAACATATACGCGAAGATCTTTCCTCTCACGATTCCACGATGATCCGCGTAATGGGAAAATTCAATTTGCATGTATTTTCCGAGGCTGATCTCCCCTCGCGTCGAATCCTCGTGAGGAATTCGGTAGCCAACTGTTCCCTGTGTACAGTTCACGCGGTACAGTGTGTCCCCGTTAATTGCTGTTCTCCGTACCCCGTGCACTGAACAGCGCACTTTGACGTTCCGCGTGGACTGTAGTCCTATGCGGAGAGGGTTCGAAAAGCCTGATCGAATTTTCTCGACCGAATGACGAATAATGATTTCCGGGGCTTGCAGTGCGAGATGGACGCGCCTATTACTATCAAATTCTCTCTCTCTCTCTCTCTCTCTCTCTCTCTCTCTCTCTCTCTCTCCCCCCCCTCTCCCTCCCTCTCTCTCATCATTGGATTTTCCCATGACGCATTGCGCTGAATTGTTTTTCGTTACGTTCAACGAGCACGAAAAACTTTTACGTCGTTACATCGCGTTATGATCGTGAAAATGATCATTTCCGAACATGGGCGCTGAAGCTTTTTTCCCGAACCTCCAGTATGTGAAAATAGGGGGTGGGGGGAAAAATGTCGAACGATCGATATGCAGATGGGCCAAAATGTCGAATTCGAAAATGCCGAATGTTCGAATATAGATGGGTCAATCTTACTAGAGTCTGTAAAGTCGAAAATAACAATTACGAATATGAACATCTCGGAAGTTGACATATAGCGAAAAACAAAAATCAGATTTAATAAATTAGCGAAAAACACAATATCGATGGGCCTGTATGCATAACACCAAATAATTCGAGAAGACAATTCTCCGAATTAAAAAAATTGCGACGGTTCACGGGTGGGGGTAAAAATGTCGAATGATCAAATGTAGAACGACAAAGATTTCGAAACGGTAGAATTATGAACTCTCAAAATAACGAAGGTTCAATTATTCGAAATTTTATCTGTCGACTGATAAAAAAATTGAATGACTATAAATCGAACCACTATTTATTGGAGAGCTAATTTATTCGAAAACGAATATTCAGATCGTCTGCAATTCGGAACCTAAAAATACAGAATCGAAAAATGTAGGACACCCATATTTCCGAAACCGAAAATAGCGAGTGCCTAATATGCGTAATATCGTCTATGGCGAAAAGCAATAAATCGAAACGCAAAATGTCGATGGCCCGAAATGTCGAACGCCGAAAAGTCGAACGGCCAAAATGACGAACGTGGTGGGGCCCGTCACGTGGGATGACTGCCTTACGATATTTTAGCCGCCGACTGACCGACAGCGCCATCTCGCAGCTTCACTCTGAAGCGCAAGTAACGTATTGCTCGATTCGCCATCCGGGCCGTTCTACATTTTGACCCTTCGCGATTTTAACCACTCGACTTTTTGGCCGTTCGCTTTAATGATTTTCTGCATTGTGAACCGTCGCAATTTTTTTAATTCGGAGAATTGTCTTCTCGAATTATTTGGTGTTATGCATACAGGCCCATCGATATTGTGTTTTTCGCTAATTTATTAAATCTGATTTTTGTTTTTCGCTATATATCAACTTCCGAGATGTTCATATTCGTAATTGTTATTTTCGACTTTATAGACTCTAGTAAGATTGACCCATCTATATTCGAACATTCGGCATTTTCGAATTCGACATTTTGGCCCATCTGTATATCGATCGTTCGACATTTTCCCCCCCACCCCTATATTCGAACATTCGGCATTTTCGAATTCGACATTTTGGCCCATCTGTATATCGATCGTTCGACATTTTCCCCCCCACCCCGGTTCACAATGCAGAAAATCATTAAAGCGAACGGCCAAAAAGTCGAGTGGTTAAAATCGCGAAGGGTCAAAATGTAGAACGGCCCGGATGGCGAATCGAGCAATACGTTACTTGCGCTTCAGAGTGAAGCTGCGAGATGGCGCTGTCGGTCAGTCGGCTAAAATATCGTAAGGCAGTCATCCCACGTGACGGGCCCCACCACGTTCGTCATTTTGGCCGTTCGACCTTTTGGCGTTCGACATTTCGGGCAATCGACATTTTGCGTTTCGATTTATTGCTTTTCGCCATAGACGATATTACGCATATTAGGCACTTGCTATTTTCTGTTTCGGAAATATGGGTGTTCTACATTTTTCGATTCTGTATTTTTATGTTCCGAATTGCAGACGATCTGAATATTCGTTTTCGAATAAATTAGCTCTCCAATAAATAATGGTTCGATTTATAGTCATTCAATTTTTTTATCAGTCGGCAGATAAAATTTCGAATAATTGAACCTTCGTTATTTTGAGAGTTCATAATTCTACCGTTTCGAAATCTTTGTCGTTCTACATTTGGTCATTCGACATTTTTACCCCCACCCAAAATAGGCTCCATTTCGGTATGTGAAAATAAAAGCGCCCCGGCACTTTGTTCCATTCGGATCCGTCAAGTACAACCTGAGGTGCAATTTTAATCTTATTTTATTTAAGGATGTTGAGTCCAAAATCGCAAATGATAATAAAATTCTGAAAATTTGGTACGTTTTTGTATGAAGTATTTCAGAGGTCGTGTATAAATTTCACGACAATTAGGAAGCTCGTTATTGAACAATTAACATTCACAAATTAAATGTTGTCTTATGGAAACTGATTTAACTTTGCAATAAGTTTTTTTTTTGGTCTCTCAATTTTGTAATATCTACAGTATAGTGAAAGCAACGGAAACAAAACGAAGTTTATTGATAAATTTTTTTTATTTCTTTTAAAAATTGTTCTTAACAAAATGTTAATTTTTTAATAACGAGCTTCCTAATCGTCGTGAAATGTTAACACGACCTCGTAAATGCTTCATACAAAAACATACCAAATGTTCATAATATTCTTATCATATTTTATTTCAACCTCTAAGGAGGTTGAAGTAATGATGACAGAATTCTGAAAATTTGGTATGTTTTTACATGAAGTATTCAGGAGATCGTGTAAAAATTTCATGACGATTAAGAAGCTATTTATTGAACAATTAACTGTTTCATAGGGATTCAATATCCTTAAAGGGATCGTGGCGCGCTCTTCGGTATTCGTATGGAAACTCTTCGGCAAATAATGTAAAACAGTTCCATCGTCTTTCTTCAGCATTTCCATAAACGGGTCTTCATACGCTCCCGGCCCAAAAACCAGGTCGATTTTCATTTTGTTTTGGTCTTGGGTTTTTGGCTTTTCTGCCAAGTTTGAGTTTTTTTTTCAAATTGGAAAAACTTTATAAACAACAAAATTATTCTTATTTGACAAAAGTACCGCTGTTGCTGCATGGCCAATCCGTGTAGATACTTCTGGCAATTAATGTTGAAAATTACGAGAATGGCCGGCTATAGCAAAACTTCGATTTTAGACTAAAAAACGTTAATTTTTTGTTAATTTTTCGCTATCAACAAATGGATAAATATATCAAACAATTTTTTTAAATTTCTTTTAATTTTTTTAAATTGATAGTAAAATGTTCGAAGAGGTTTTCCACCTAAAACTTAAACCCAAAAAAAATACATCGAACAAATTAACCGTCGATTAACCGGGTCGATTTGGAAAAAAAAAATCCGCTGGACGTATTGAAATGCCTAGGTCGGAATTCTACACCCAGTTGATCCATAGTCTCGCCAAGTTTGAGAAACTCCAGACCCTTGGCTACAAGCCAAGTTCAATTTCGCGTGCCTTTTTTCGATAATGCAATTATTAGTACGTATTGACGTACACATAAAACTCATTTCTGCCTACATAGATAACGTGGTTTATTAAATATACAGGCAATGTGTATGTCCATAATAACTTTGGCATGTAACACTGTATACGACATGACTCTGAAATCCATTTCCGAAATGCACATCTACAAAATTCTCGTCAAACGCACGCACGCTGCCGCCTGCGAAAGCTGCTATATACATACACACCCTCCCACACCCCCCCCCCCCCCCGCACATACATACCCTCCCACAAGGCCCCTCACCCACACTCACTCTTCGTCCCTTTCTCCCTCCCTCCCTCCCCCCCCACACACACATGCACACAGGCGCATGTATGAATGTATATATACGTTCATACGAGAGGGAAGAAATACAATTGAACTATGGTTTGGTCCGGGAGTTTCGTTTGAGTTTGTATCGCAAACGGGACGATGTGCAAACCGCGTATAGAGATGCTGATACCGATCCGGCAATGACCGGTTTATGTTGGTGGTTCCAACAGTCTCCAACGAACCCTGGTCCTTTTCGTATATATACATATACACATATTAAGAGGTCCAGGGTTCGTTGGAGGCTATATATATACATATATATATATATATATATATATATATATATATATATATATATATATATGAGAAGGACCAGGACCAGGATCATATATATCGTGTCATCGTCATGAACGTGCGGTAGCCACGATCGGTAGTTTATCTTGTTATCCTCGTGGCACATCAAAGAGCGCGCGTCCCGGTATGGAGAACTCGCCCTTGATCCACGATGATACGAAACACTCGGGACTTTCATCCGTCGCGGTGATGCGATCCACGGTATGGAAACTCCCGCCCTTTTGAAATCCGATTAAGGAGGATAATAATGAATATGAGAATGCGTATAGAGCTCGAGCAAATTCAACCCAAACTCACTCGATCCAACCCATTCCCCATTCTCTCTCTCTCTCTCTCTCTCTCTCTCTCTCTCTCTGTGTCAGTCTTCCTTTCTCACTCTTTTCGTATTATCCTTGGCGGGTTATGATGCGAAAGAGAATGGCCGAAGGACGAGAAGTGAGCAGGAGTGAAGGGACTTATTTTCTAAAATGATATTTCGCGAGGCTTGACGCGCTGGGCTCGTAACCGCACCATAATCATACCACCGTGACCATAGCCCCCGTCGTGCCAACACTAATGGGATTACATCGTGTCTATTCCTCTTTTCGTATAAATATATGTATATATCCCTCTCTTTCTCTGGCTGGCTGGCTCCCTCTCTCTCTCTCCCTCTCTCTTTCTCTCTCTCTCTCTCTCGCTGGGGCTGCGCATGTCGAATCAGCGGGCCGAAATATTAGATGTAAATAGACGTAACCGCAATTCAATCGACCTACCACAATTTCGTATGAAAATTGAGCGAACGCGACGTAGTCGTGGACCGCGCTCGCATTTATAGACTTATCTGCATTAGTGAGACGCGGAAACTTGTTTTTTTATTCTTTTTTCTTACCCTCTCTCTCTTTCTCTTATATTATTCGCGAAAGTTTCAAACAATATATGAGCTTTTCTTTTTTTCCCTTCCGGTTCTTCATCAACTTTAATTCCTGCCAGAGTTTTATTTTTTTTCTTTTCAATTCTTGCTTTTTTTAGCTCGGCTTCGATCGCGTTTCGAACGAACGATATTTCCACGCGGGACGCAAGGAAGGAGGCGAGAAATGAAATTCGAATTGAAATTTCGACCGGGCAATTTGCTTTGCACATCGCACGGGCATTATGAACTAGGAATTATACCGTTTCTAATGATATGCTTCGTGATGCGAAATCGCTCCATGTAGATGTGGAAATTTCCATAGGCTTTATTTAATATCTATCCATTAACTCGAGAGGGGAGGGGGATGAAAAGAGAGTGATTGCGTTCTCTTTTGGTTCACTTTGAAGCCATCTTCTTCGCTTTGTGTACATACTCACATGCACATGAATATATACATATATATATATAAATATAAATATAAATATAAATATAAATATATATATATATATATATATATAAATATACATATACATATATATATATATATATATATATATATATATATATATATATATATATATATATATATATATATATATATATATATATATATATATATATATATATATATTTGTGTGTATACATATATGTACTCGCCCCTGTTCTTCGGTGATTCCTGCTGGGGGAAGAGAGAAGATCGAGGCGAAGCCAGTGCGGGAAAAGGGATTTCGAAACCCCTTGGTCACGAGATATGGAGTGGGGAAAAGCGCGGCAAGAGAATCTAATATCTTTTAATTACAGTCCCGGCTTAAGAGTTCGAAAGCTCGAATCACGCGCGCACGGCGAACCCATCAGCCGACGAGGCGAACTTTTTGGCGATCCTGCTCTAACCCTCTGGAACTGCTCTCTTTTCCTCTCTCTCGCTCTCTCGCTCTGATATATATATATAAAGAGCGTCCGTACATTCACCAACGTACAATAGCGTCGGCCGAGAAAATTTTATCGTCCGTTAAATTTCGATTTCTCACACGGTTCCCGACCTAGAGGGTTTTGTGCAAAGTTATAACGATGAAAAATAATGAGTATATATATATATATATATATATATATATATATATATATATATATATATATATATATATATATATTTATATATATATCAGCTACAAGTATTAGGTACTAGAATGTTTGGTCAGATAATAATTGCTGTAGTCATTACGGAAAAAAAGAAGGGGTACTAAATGTTCATTAGATTGCGAATTCACTTTTTTCCATTTTGTTTTTTTCACCAAGGGAATATTTTGAGCGAAAAATCGGAGATTTTAAAATCTTTGTTCGCCTTGTTTATTCGTATTTTTCTCTCGTCGTAGGTGTACATAGGTATTATTATTCCGTCTATATCTACTCCGATCGAATTTCAATTATTTTAAATCTTTTAACTACTAGATCTCAATGAATAACGCCTCATTCTAGGCATGAGCTTAATCGTAATAATTATATATAATATTGTTTAAAAAAATTCCCGACACTCAGAAAGGCCTTTCTGGAAGACGGCTTTCGTGAAAAGTCATTCGAAAAAATCAGAGGAATTTTTCTTTTAATTTGAAATGTTTTTATTCCGAAAGCACGTTCAAAATTGAGCAAGAATGGTCGAGGAAGAATCAAGCTGCACCTATACAGGGTGAGGCACATAAAGTGCTACAGAGCAATAGCACTCAAACTATTGATCGTATCCAAAAATGTTTCAGACAAAAGTTTCAGGGTTCGAGAAGGCACACATACTGGACCACCCTATCTTTTATCGGTGGAGGGGCTGAAGCTACGTCAAGGTCAACTCCACTTTTGAAAATGGAACCATGTATTCCCCATAAAAAGTTTTTTTGACTGTTTTTTAGACTCGGGATATGTTTTCTTACTACTTTTGGCTGGTACGTGTCATTTCACAAAAAATGGCAACATATAGCAATAAAAAAAATATTGTTTTATTTTCAAGACAAATTAGGTTCATGTTTTAGACAATAAGGTTAGAAAGATTCGTACCAAAGTTCAGCACGACCGGTCCATTCGTTTTTTAGCTATACGTCACGCCAGTTTTGAAAATGCAGTTTAGAAGACCGTGCCATATCTCCGCCATTTTTAAAGATCAGTATGAAAAATAGCACGTAACAGCCAAAAGTAGTAATAAAACATACCCTAGGTCGAAAAGATGGTGAAATCTTGCCGTTAAACAAAATTTGACAATCGGCAAACTTTTTCTCGCCTAAAGGTATCTCCCCACTTGAGCAATGAATAAATTGCCAATTGAACACGAACGTAACTGTAGATTCTTATCAAAATTTAAAAAATGTGTTTGAGAGTATCAGTTCACTAAAGTTCAGATAAAAAAAGAAATGTATACTTGTATAAATTACTCCCACTTGCTTTCAAGGGCTTACACAAGTGTAAACGTCTAAAATTAAGGGGGATTGTCTTTTTTTTCGCAAAATTTACCGCTTTTTGGGAATTTTTTTGTGAAGAAAGTATACAACGGAAAACTTGTGAAACTTGGCATATAGTTTTATTGATCTGTTTACTACATACAAAAAAATTTTTAAACAATTTCATCAAAAAATCCGCCTCCCACCCCCCTTGACGCGCGATGGTCCTTTTTTGATGGTGTGCACAATTACAGCCTTCACGTTCATCCTGCAACAAAAACCCAAAAAGCATTTTACTTTAGACACATATAGCTATCGTTCGATGAAGGGAAAAAAAAAAAATTGACGATTTGGTGACGTTTTGAACTTGAAGTATCGATTTTTCGAAAAAAATTGATCGATTTTTTGTTATAAATAAAAAACTATTAAACGTATTGCTTTTTTGCTTCATCAAACGATAAAAGGATGTCAGCTGAGCATTCTGTCCAAATTTGAAGGCAATCGGTTGAATAGTTTTTGAGAAATCGTGCACACCATCCAAAAAGGACCATCGCGCGTCGAGGGGGGTGGGAGGCGGATTTTTTGATGAAATTGTTTAAAAAATTTTTTGTATGTAGTAAACAGATCAATAAAACTATATGCCAAGTTTCACAAGTTTTCCGTTGTATACTTTCTTCACAAAAAAATTCCCAAAAAGCGGTAAATTTTGCGAAAAAAAAGACAATCCCCCCTTAAGTGATTTTTCGCGATTTGTTTTTGGGTGGAAGGACAAGTAAGAGGATAATAATATTCAAGGATGTTTTTAGTCATACCTTCAAGTGAATAAAAAAAATGTATATTATACAATTATACAGTATGGTGACGTTGGAGACATTCTCGCGAGGCATGTTGCATTTGAGATGCGCTGCGGCACGCAGTGTAACACGCAAATTTGAATTTGGATAAAAATTAAAAAATTCTATCAATTTACACGAGTATAGCTAGTGAAAAACGTGGGGAATTTTAAAAACATGAATTTTTGTTTAATCGGCAAGCATTTAAAGTAAAAACTCAATTTTCGAATAAAAAAAGGACAATCATTTGTCAATAACAAATGCTATAATTAACTCACGGAAAATCCTATACGTACATCACTTCGGAATGTTATTTTGAAGATGCGCTCAAAATTTGGAGTGAAAAGAATGAAAATTGTTGAAGTTATGCTGCGTGCCGTTTTGAAAAACTGTGTTCCGAAAAAAACGTTCGATCCCTCGTCCACGACAGACCCACACGGGCCTGCGGACCTTTGTTTTATAGGCACCAAACTTTTTCCCCCCTTAATCTAGATGCTTCAAAGTATCTCTTAAGCCAATTTAAAAGAAATCAATATTTTGGCAATTCTACAATTCTCGACTACAATTCTCTTGATAACTTTGAAAAGAAAAGTGCATACCCGAAAGAGAAAAAAACAATAAAAACATATGCTAAGGGAAAATTCGAAAAAAAAGTTAAAAATTGCAGGTTTTTCGAAAAATAAACAAAATCATAGAAAATACAGTACTAGATTTTCATTTCGGGTCCTAGACACACTTACACACACGGACCTACGAAAAAACCTAAATCCAACGTCGTCGCGACGTTGGATCGCGGCTCGATGATGAACTCCGTGCGCTCTTCGGCCGAAGCGATGAGGGCAACTGCATGCACTTTGTTCGCGTTACGTGTAACAACAGCACTCGCGGTCTTTTCGGTACGTGTAAGAAAGCGAAGCTCTCTCACGGCTCGCGATCTACAGGGTGATAACCATGGATGGCCGTGTAACTATAGAAAAATATGATATTTATTGTGTCTCAAGTCCACTTCGAAAAAAAAAACATAGCGTATTTTTGTGACGAGTAGTATTTGCCAGAAATAGTTGAGCATTTCGGAGAAAAAAAATCACAATTCGATTTTCAGTACAGCAGAATGGAGATAATCAGATCGAAGCATTTTTCATCTAATTTTTTTTCTTCCAAGAGATTTTTATATAACATTTTTTTCTCGATCTAAAGATCTTATAAAATATTTTTAGGCAAACATTAGACACAAATTGAATAAAGAAAGATGCGAATGAAACGAAATTTAATTCCATTTTTTTTTACTTTTTATTTTTCAGGAGTGTTTTTTAGATTCGGAATTTAATTGTTGTCATTGTGCTGAACTCGAAATGGAATATTGATTTTTTTACAGAATGCTCAGTTTTAGTGTGGCGAATACGAAGCATCACAAAAAACGCGATATTTTTTTGGAAGAGGCCTCGAAAATTAATATACCGAAAACTGTCGAAAACTGACCGGATAAAAACTATCGAAAAAACTTAAATATCAGCCGAAAAGGCTGTGCAAGAAAAACTTGAAAAAAAAACCTATTAAATATTATTATTTAATATTAAATATGGTAATTAACGGTTTTTTAAACATATATTTTCTTCTCTATTATGTATGATATTTAATGGTTTTTATCTATATTTTTTATCACATATTTTACTAATCTTGGTCATATATTTTCTGGTTTATATTTACTGTTTCCTTTGGTATATTTTTTCGACTACTTTTTCGACAGTTTTCGCTATATTTTTTTTAAATCCACTTTAACATATATATATATATATGTGTGTGTGTGTGTGTGTGTGTATATGTAGCTTACTTTTGTGATGAGTAGTATTTGCCAGAAAAATTGAGCCTTGCGGAAAAAATAAAAACTCCATTTTGAGATCACTAGAATGGAGATAATTAAATTCCGAATACAAACTACTCGTAGAAAAAACTTTTTTCAAATAAAATTAAATTCCCTTTAAAATGCATCTTCGATAATTTATTTCTCGATGACAGGATGTACGAAAAAAGTTTTATCAACGGTGCTTCGAATTGGGAATTGAATTGTCTTAATTTTGCTGTACTCAAAATTAAATTTCGATTTTTTCCCCGAAAGCTCAATTTTTTCCGGCGACCACTACCGATTACAAAAATACGCTACATTTTTTTTCCGAATAGTACTAGAAAAACGACTAGATACCATATTTTTCACAGGGTGAAAAAATTTCCCCGCCAGACTGAAAAAAAACCACGGTTTTATAATTGTCACCCTGTAGATCGTATGTACCCCAGGAAGGCGAAGCATAAGCGCATACGTAAGCCGTTAATGATCCGTGATATCAACCATCGTGGCATAAAGCGGCCGCTGCCTATGTGCATTCTTGCGTTGTACATGCTCGCATATCTTTAATGCGTGTGCCTGTGTGTGCGCCGAAATCACCGAGGCTCGCCAACAAAGTGGCGCAAGTTACAAAGTTTGGCACATTGTGTGACGACACGTGGGATCCTTTTGTTCGGGAGCTGCGTTGGCGTAAGAGTATATGAAAACGCGGCTGAGGGAATGGATCCCGTTGGGTCCGGAGCTCGGGAGTTTGGTGGGAGCTTTCTCAAGGAAACACTGAATAGACTGGAGAAGCTTGCCAGCTTGATGGCTCCAAAGAACCAGAAGCTGCGAGCAGGCATTAACTTGGTACTATGTATGAAGCGCGAAGTTAATGTATAGGGTCTTCGTATAAGTATACACAGGGTGCTCGGAAAGTCGATGCGAAGCCTTAAGGCGTTACCCCCACTTGTAGCGCAAAAAAGGCCTTTTTCATGAATTTTTTTAAAGAAAACTACAAAAAAATTTTAATCGATCAATATACAATCTTAAAGAACACATCTTGAAGAACTTTCAGTAATTTTTTTATTGAAAAATATTACATTGTTTAGTGGCAAATGGCCGTCAATGAAATAATGTTTTTATATACACGGTTTGCGGTGACCAACATTGCGGCGAAGTGGATCATCTGAAAAAAAAAATGCGGATGGATTTAGTCAAATATAAGTATAAACTAGTCTTTAATCGAAGGATTTTAAAAAATATTCATTTTTCACAAAATGGCGGACAGTCAAAGTTAATGGTTCGATTTTAACGAAAAAAACGGCCGTTTTTTGGCTATAAAACGGCCATTTTTTTTCGAAAAAAAAAATTGAACGATTAAAGACTACATTTTTATGTATTAAATAAGCCTGCAAAATTTAAAGAAGATCGGTTCATTAGTGTTCGAGTAATCTTGGTCACCGACTTCAGAAATGCCATTTTGAGAAAAACGCGTTTAAAGTTTCAATTTCAGTTTACACGAAGAACGGATTCTTCTGTCTCAACGCTCATATCTCAGTCAATTTTGTTCGCATCGACTTGAAATTTCCAGGACATATTCTCAGATACTTATACTTCAAAAAAATGCAATAAAAAACCATTTTTTTCAAAATCGCAAGTGGGGGTAACCCCTTAAGGGCGTGATAGGTCACCTCGTTAGGAAAATATCTATCCTAGGTTACCTTAGTCCAAAGTCTAAGGATCTCGAGTTATCATGGTAAGTATGAATTTTGGAAAATTTCTCTAAATTAGGGACTAACTCGTCCATAATGGTCAAACAGACAATAATTCGCAATTGAAAACTTATTTGCGTCTTAGCTCAATGTGAATTCAATCGAGGAACACCAATACAATCATCTGTATCCACACAACTAATTAAATGGGACGTGTTGAACAATTTAAAACTTTTCAAAAGATAAAAATACCTCTTACGTTGATGCTATTTTTAAGAAAATAGCATTAACATAAGAGGTAAACGAGTTAGTACCTAATTTTGGGGAATTTTCCAAAAATCATACTTAGCATGATAACTCGAAATTTTCAGACTTTGGACTAAGGTAACCTAGGTTAGATATGTTCCTAACGAGGTGACCTATCACCCCCTTAAGGCTTTGTATCGACCTTCCTAACACCCTCTATATGTGTATGTATATAAAGCTTTTCTACCACACAGTACGTCATCCTTGGTATGTAAATGGATCTCTATGTTGATCAACCTTCCAATCTACTCTGATGTGAGCTTCGGTCCCGCGCCGTTAGTTTTTTCTTTCTTTTTCTTCAAATCTTTGGCACGTCTGCATAAGCTCGACACAAAAAAAACGATATTATTTTGCATACATTTATAGCCTAGGGTTCCAATTTCAATCTGAAACAAAGATTTTGTGAAAGTTTCAAGAATTGACCGAGTTATGACGATTTTTGTGAAGTTGTGGCGAACTTATCCTCTTCTTTTGCATTTTTATCGATACATTGCGACTTCTAATATCGGCACAGCGGAGGGAATGGGTCCGCATCATACTTGCAAGAATGGACGTGCGCACCATCCACTAAAGCCAACTCTGCGCAACTCGGGTAGCTCATTGCAGTAACTCTCAAGGCCCTGTCTTATTGTCTAGCATGCTTCGAGTCTCACGGTAGGGCCTGGCGCTTCTCCCACGCTACACCGATTCGGCACGCAGTGGAAGGGGGGGGGGCGCTGTTGCATCCGTGGAGGTTCCGATATGAGAGGTCGCAGTGTACGATGTTTTATGAAATTGTGTCGAAGTCGTACGTAAAAATCTATTCGTCCGATTCACTTCAAATTCGGACGGAGCATGGCTTACAACATTTTCTATCTTACGACCAGATTATTTTTCAAATGTATTCATCCATTTATTAATAATAAATAATTAGAGTTGTTTTTTTGTTCGAAAATCGAACTTTTTTTTCTATGGCTTGCCATTATCGTAATTTTCGAAATTCCCAAAACGTATCCGGTCATACGAAAGTTTTATTTTTGTACTATTAGTACATTTGTTTCTTTCTAGATGACTCTAGTCGCTAGAACCACCCGATTGGCCACGCAGTAACGGCGGCACTTTAAAAATAATAATAATAACTTCATTGTTTATCAATATTTTTTTACAGAAAGAAAACTCAAACTCCGACCTCGTCATTCCAATGGTCCCATCAGATTTTTGTTTGTTTGAAAATCGACATTTTTTTACACCCCAGGCTTATGCAGACCCCAGATGATTGATTGTGCTCGATGATTAGTTTACTGATGGTCTGTCGGGTTTGTTGATTGATTGATTAATTTTTTTTGATAGAGTAATTTTTTTTCCATTATAAACGGAAGTATTTGAAGGGGGTGTTGCGGTGAACTTTGAAGAAAGGAATGAAATTCCGACACAAGTCAGGATGAAATTACCTATATGTACGTAGTACTTATATTCCTTGCACGATGTGTGTATAGTACTCACTCTTGAACTCTTCTCGCCCCTTTCGTGCACATCCATGATATATACGAGGTATTCTACGTGAATCCGATGAACTTTTTCCCTGACCCCCCGTCAATTCGATTAATTTTTTTAAATCTGATTCCATTGACTCTAAAAGACACCTTGCATTTTTTTTACATTTTTTTAAACAACCCTTAATAAAAAACAGAAATTCCGAAAAAAACGCGCCGTTTTAAAAATCTCCAAAAATTCCCATAAATGCGTGACTATATGTAAACATTTTCGAGCTATCGCTCGCAGTGGAAGTATGATTTTTTCGTTAGTAGTCAAAAAGTTCTGGTATTAATTTCAATTGAAGTCGTATCCAGCACAGAAAAAATTATGCTTCCACTGCGGGTGATAGCCTGAAATTTTTGAAATATAATCCGCATTTTTGGGAATTTTTTCAGATTTTTAAATCGGGGCGTTTTTTTTCGAAAAAAAACACTTTTTTTTCTAAGGATTGTTTCGAAAAATCTAGTAAAAATTCAGGGTGTCTTTTAGAGTCAATGGAATCAGATTCAAAAAAATAAGTCGGATTGGCGGGGGTCAGGGAAACAGTCCACTGGATTCACGTGGAATACCTCATATATATATAATATTTAATTATTTATCATTATAATATTATTATTATTATTATTATTAATATTATATTATTATTATTTTTGAATTAGTATTATTAATATTAATTAATTTATATATATATACATTTATAATTTTTTTTTATATAATTGATTATATATTAATTATATGGAATTAATATTATTATAATTATTATTACAATTATAATATAATATATATATATATATATATATATACCCATATAAAGGCGGGAAGGCTTGACGATCCTTGTGACGGAAAGTAATCCAAGGGTCAAATCCTCCCGAGGAGCACCCTTAATGAGTTAAGTTCTCCTATTCACGGATGTTGCTGCACGTACAAGGCTATATCATAGGAGTACGAACGAGTGCAAAAAGTGTAAGAAAATTTCAATCTCGACTCTTTTTCTCTCTTCCTTTATATCTCTCTGTCCCATTAGCCCCCTCTCTCTCACTCTCTCTTTCTTCTCGCTTCACGCCCAGATCTCGAGAATAAGTCTCGCAAAGTTCCGCCATTATTCCGAACCCGATGCGTGTAACGCGAAATAAGCATTTTCACCTCGGCGCACTGTTACGGTTGAGAGAATGCACCGAAAAACCGTCCCGCCAGTTTAAATATGATTTATCGAGGCGGAAAATAATCGAAGTAAATGTGAACAAGTTTGGGGACAAAAATTGTGTCCTTCTGTAAACTTTTTTGCTTCTTTTTTTTCGAAACGAGAATTCGCCTTCGACTGTTCGACACGCTCGAACAATTTTTACAAAGCATAAACATGATCTTTCGTGGCCTTGGAGCAAGCAGGGCAAGGGGAGGATATCGCGTGATTCACCTGCTACGTACTCACGGTTTTTAATTTGACAAATTTATATTGATATGAACATACAGATACACGTGCGTGTGTTTTTTTCGGTTTATTAATATATTCAGCTTACAAAATATATCATAATGGGGGTTATAAATTATAATATATAAATATATATATATATACTCATAAGTGTATAATTATAGTATACTATACCGAAGTTAAAGGCAATAAGGATTCTCTTCCTTCCAAAAAGATATAAAATCCCTTTGAAAAGGAAAAAAATGTCCCCTCAGAAACATCATCGTTTATTTTAACTTATAATAATATTTTGATTTACCTTATAATTATTTTTTCTTTTAATTCAAGCAATGGTTTTAATCAATTTTTTGCTTTAATGAAATGTATAAAAAAAGTGAGATAACATTTTTCAAACTAGCCAAGCCAGGTTACTAGAAATGTTGTACATCAAATTGTTAAACTTTAGGAATAATATTATTCCAAATGTTTTCTCTTCGTTGAAAAAAAACTAAATATATATATATAGCTGTTCCGTGACTGACTGACAGATAACGCACAGCCCAAACTACTGAAAATAGAAAAATGAAATTTGGGATATATGTCCCTTAGAGGGTGTCGAGGTGCACTAAGAAAGTATTTTTTGGTATTCGATCCTAAAGGGGGTGAAATGAGGTGTAAAAGTTTGTTGGGGAAAACATATATTTTAGATCGGATTTACTTGAAACTCCGCATAAATACTCTACAACAAAATTGATCAAACGCGCATTTCAGCATTCCCAAAAAACCCTTAAGGGGTTTCAAGGGGGTGGAAAACTTTGTGTTGAAAAACATATTTTTTTGGTTGGTTTGTTTTTAAAAAATGGCATAAATACTCTACTTTACAATCAATGGAACACGTATTTCATTATTTTTCCAAAATTTGACCCTTAAGGGGTTGCACGGGGTGGCAAAGTTTGTGTAGAAAAGAATATTTTTTGTCTCGGTTTTAGTTGAAACTCGGCGTAAACACCCTTCAACGGAAATGATAAAACATGCACTTCAGTGTTTCCGAACATTCAACCCCTAAGGTGTTGCAAGGGAATGGAAGATTTTGTATAGAAAAATATCTTTTTAGTCGGATTGACCGGAAAAATTGCACAGATTACACTCCCACGGCGTCATAAATTCCAAACACACGAAGTCACGGCTAATAACTATAACTTCATATATATATATATATATATATATATATACATATATATATTTTCGAAAAATAAATCCATAAAAAGAGTCCCGCGTTAATTTAATTTGGCGAAATCTGAAAACTCATAGATAAAAAGAGCGACTTATTATAACATTAAATTGATATCACCATTATATAACCGTACAACGTATGTATCACACAAGTACACTGGGAATGCTGTGCAAAAAGACTCGGCTTGCATGGTTGAGAAAAATAGTTCGGGACGACATAAAAATTTTCGTTCCTACCGGCTGGAAAAATGACAGCATGCTGCGACATGTTTGTGGTTACAATGTAATTTTTTCGGAAGAAAATCTTTCAAAGTGTTTGTGGTGCTGCAGTTGGCATTGCAGTCCTCCAGCGGCGAGGCCCGAAGTGGCGGGATCTCTGCCAGGCTCAAATGTAATTTGAAACGAAAACAAAAAATGTTTTCTTCAAATATATCCAACTGGCTATGGGTTCACGATCCACTTTTCGAAGGTTCGATAAATACGAAAAATGACAGCTTCTCTAAAGAAAACCTCAATTTTTCTTGAAAACTAGCATGCTGAAGTCATTGTTATTAACAAATGGTTGATCCAATTAAAAAAATGTGATTTGGTGGTTTGAACGCCTTCTGTGCAAATTTGAGTCAATAGTGTGAAAGTTACTCAAGATATCAATACCGCCGTGTCAATATATGTAGTTTCGAGATAATCGCATTCAAAGTTTTGGTATATATTTCACACGATCTTGTGAAATATGGTCGTCTTACCGCTAGTCAGCGATTTCTGCCCTATATAAGTGTCCTTCCTCATCGTCGAGATCGTGTTGCACACTTAAGGATGTTGAGTCCCTATGAAACATGTTGATGTTAATTGTTCAATAAATAGCTTCTTAATCGTCATGAAATTTTTACACGACCTCCTGAATACTTCATGTAAAAACATACCAAATTTTCAGAAGTCTATCATCATTACTTCAACCTCCTTAAGGGTTGAAATAAAAAATGATAAGAAAATTCTGAAAACTTGGTATGTTTTTGTATGATGTATTTAAAAGGTCGTGTAAAAATTTCACGACGATTAGGAAGCTCGTTATTCAAAAATTAACATTTTGTTAAGAACAATTTTTAAAAGAAATAAAAAAAAATTTATCAACAAACTTCGTTTTGTTTCCGTTGCTTTCAGTATATTGTAGATATTATAAAATTGAGAGGTAAAAAAAAAACTTATTGCAAAGTTACATCAGTTTCCATAAAACAACATTTAATTTGTGAATGTTAATTGTTCAATAACGAGCTTCCTAACTGTCGTGAAATTTTTACACGACCTCTGAAACACTTCATACAAAAACATACCAAATTTTCAGAATTTTATCCTCATTAGCGATTTGGGACTCAACATCCTTAATCTATGCAATCTGCGGGCAGTTCGGGCCTCTTTTGAGTGTTCTTGTGCTTTGATGTCCGCTTTCGTTACACGCGAATCATCGTTAACCCGACGCAGACTGCTCCAGTGAAATAGATGTAACTTCGTCAATTTTTAGAATTTCAGGGTCCGGTCGGTCTTAAAATATCCTCGAACGTTCACACTGTAACAATATGCAAAAAGAACGATTTTTCGATGTTTTCAGAGAGGGTTTCCCTTTAAATAAAAGATACGTCATTACCTTCGCATTTTAAGCTGTACAACAGAGAAAACCATATTTCATTCGGTTTAGTAGTTTTTAGGTGATGCAAGGATAAACGGACAGATAGGCAGGCAGACTTTACTACTTTATTATAAGCATAGAATATCGAAAATTCAAAGGTTTCATTTTAGTACTTTATTAGTTAGTAAAGTTAAGATCAACCAATGTGATTTCCATTGAAATTCTCGTAAGTAATCTATCTATACTTGTAATAAAGCTATAAGGGACAAAAATACAGTATATATGGAATATAAATTAAAAAAAAATAAGCAAGGTTAATTATCAAAAACTGTAGATCGGGTAGTCAGAATAACTATTCCAACTGGTAAAAAGCGGGCAAAGCAGCGGGCTCAGGCTAGTACTGATATAAAATATAAAAAGGAGTGTCTCACCGTCCGGTTATCGGACAAATAAGTGTATGTTGTTCGTTCGGATAGCGGCTCAGTTCACGCCGTATTTCCAGTAGGCGTATATATTATTGTGATTCGTGTACGCTAATATCCGGACGAATAATATATATATATAATTGTCCGGATAGAATGTGTTAAATTGTTAAACAAACTATCCGGAAGAATAATTTACACGTAGTCATCCGAAGAAAATCTTTATAATTTTATTTGGGTTTGGGTTGGTTGTGTTTGGGTTTGGGTTGGTTGATTTTGTTTGGGTTTTTTGGGTTTTCTTTATTTGGGTTTGGGTTTGTTTTTTGGGGTGGCTTGTTTGCGTTTGTCCTTTTTGGGTTTGGGTTTGTTTTTTGGGTTGATTTGTTTGGGATTGTTTGCTTGGGGCGTTGTACAGCGTGAACCGCGTGAAATTAGCCGCTCTCCGGACGAATAACATACGCTTATTCGTTCGATAACCGGACGGCTAGCCTCAGCGAATATAAAATTAGTAACTAAGGGGTTGCCCCCACTTGCGATTTTGAAAAAATCGTTTTTTTTATTGCATTTTTTTGAAGTATAAGTATCTGAGAATATGTCCTGAAAATTTCAAGTCGATCCGAACAAAATTGACTGAGATATGAGCGTTGAAAGAGAAGAATCCGTTCTTCGTGTAAACTGAAATTGAAACTTTAAACGCGTTTTTCTCAAAATGGCATTTCTGAAGTCGGTGACCAAGATTACTCGAACACTAATGAACCGATCTTCTTGAAATTTTGGAGGCTTATTTAATACATAAAAATGTAGTCTTGAAATCGTTCGATTTTTTTTTTCGAAAAAAAATGGCCGTTTTATAGCCAAAAAACGGCCGTTTTTTTTCGTTAAAATCGAACCATTAACTTTGACTGTCCGCCATTTTGTGAAAAATGAATATTTTTTGAAATCCTTCGATTAAAGACTAGTTTATACTTATATTTGACTAAATCCATCCGCATTTTTTTTTTCAGATGATCCACTTCGCCGCAATGTTGGTCACCGCAAACCGTGTATATAAAAACATTATTTCATTGACGGCCATTTGCCACTAAACAATGTAATATTTTTCAATAAAAAAATTACCGAAAGTTCTTCAAGATGTGTTCTTTAAGATGGTATATTGATCGATTAAAAAAGTTTTGTAGTTTTCTTTAAAAAAATTCATGAAAAAGGCCTTTTTTTTGTACGGTATTTTTTTTGTACCGTGCCCCACCTGTCCTTCCCAGGGCTCGACATGGCCGCACGCGAAAATAAAGATGCGGTATATGCCTTTTTATCCCGTCAAGCGTCGATATTCCGAGACGAATTTGTCTCGCAAGTATGGCACGCAGCTTGGACGCTTTTTACGGTTTAATGGCTGGGAGGAAGAAGAAGAAGAAGAAACAAAAAAAAGCGATCACGAAACAAAGAGGACTAGCGGACAAGATTGATGCGAAAATAAATTGTAGACAAAAAAAGAAGAAAAAAAAAAACGAAATAAAAACCATAGACGAAGAACACAACCGTTCGTCGGGTGCGTGCACGTAGCAGCAAGGCAGGGGCCGAGGTGGTGTACAGGTAGAGAAATTCATGAAATTCGCGATGCCCGCGGGTACGTACGCGTGAATCAAGTTGGCACGAAACGTCCCCATTCGTAACGCTGATAAATGGTCTACCAGGGTTGTAATCGCGGTCGCGGGTTTTAATGAAATTTCATTATATTCCGCGCAGCGGCCACACGGGGCAAGGGATCATCGAGCGGAGAGCGAGGAGTATGTCAAAAAAAAAAACAATCTCGGATTAAGGGGGAAATACCGTTGGGCGAGAAAAAAATGGCTGTTTTTCATGATTTTTTTTTTCGAACATTTCTTCACTATTTTTGAGACTTAGGATATGTTTCGTTACTACCTTTGGCTATTAGATGGTATTCTTTTCGTTATTAATATTGAAAAATAGCGGATGCATGGCACGGTTTTCTAAACGGGTTGTCGTGGATGTTGTCAGACGGTCTGGCACGTAGCGTCGGCGGGACTAATCCGAAAAAAACCAACGAAGATTTTTCTTTCATTAACACTCATACGCGGAACATGAACCAAGAAAAAGTGAGAAATGGTGAAAATTGATGAAATGGTGCACTTTGGAACAAAAGAATTGAATTTTCCGAGAAAAAACGGCTACGTATGACAATAAAAAATACTTTTTTCCATTTTCAAGAATATTTAGGGCCATGTTTTAGACAATGAGGTTGAAACGATCCATACCAAATTTCAGCCGTATCGGTCGATTCGTTTTTTAGTTATACGTCAAGCCGGTTTAAAAAATACATTTTAAAAGACCGTACCATACCTCCGCCATTTTTTAAGATTAGTAAACAAAAATATCATGTAACAGCCAAAAGTAGAGAACACGGGCTAAGTGTGAAGAATGGTGAAATTTTGTCTTTGAAAAAAATGTTTAAAATCACCCATTTTTTCCTCGCCTAAAGGTATCTCCCCCCTTAATCAATGAATAAATGAAATCACGTCAATGAAAGAATATCAGTCACTAAAGTTCAGACGATGAAAAAAAACTTTTACACTAGTGTAGATTATGTTGAGTTTTAGATTAGTTTTTCAGCTATACGTCACGCCAGTTTTGAAAATGTCGTTTAGAAGACCGTGCCATATGCCCTTTTTCAAGATAGTAGAAAAGAAAATACCATTTAGTGATCAAGTGAACAGTAGTGATCAAGCATACCCTAAGTCTTAAAATTGGTGAAGGAATGTTTCCTAAAAAGAATCGCCCACCGTACGGTGGGCGATCTGACCCCACAAAAAATCGTCATATCTCGGGCAATTTTTTCGAATTTCCCCAAAATCTTTGTTCCCAATTAAAGTCAAAACTTGACATTATAAAACCACGCGATATAAAAATGTATTTTTGAAATCGCAAGTTTATCGAGACCCCTTAAGGCGATCATCCCGTGTGACAGGTACAAAAAAACGAAAAAATTTTTTTGCACAAATCGCAAAAAATGCGTGCGTGTTATATGTACCCGGCATTGTACGGATAATGCCCAAATTTGTATGGTATAGCAAGCACATCTATAGTTCTCACCTGAGTCAGAATATTTCTGATATCTGCCATAAGTTTTTAAGCTGGAAAAGTCGAAAAAAATGACGCAACTTGGAACTTGGCTTTTAAAGCTGTGCAAAAAATTATATTTTCGATATTTTTTCTTCACTATACTTCCGGCGATAGCCTCAGGTCTACAAAATAATATGGCGCTTGATTTTTTTAACTTTCAGACCATCAACCTATTTTTTATTTACACACGAGTGTCTTCCGAACGGTATATAAAGTCGACCCAACTCGTTATTTTTGTTTGATAAAATTCTGACGGCTTGTAAAAATGTTAATAAATGTGTGGTAAAATTTAAAAATAGTGTGCTTTAATGGGTCATAAAAAAACGCAGAAAAAGCGAAAAAAAATTGCTGACCCATGGGATGACTCCCTTAAGGGTGCCTCGAATTGACGAAGAGAAGCTGACAAGAAAAATAGCAAGATCGATACTCGGATTGGTAACCGCTGAACCGTGATCGTACCGTGATCGTACGAAAGTGAGATAGAGGTCGCCTTCGACGCTTCGGATAAAAATGACGCGAAGAATAACAAAGAAAGTCATTACAAAGAAAAAAAGAAAGTGTCGTCTAAACGTGCAGGTATGTAACTCGTTGAAAAGTTGTCTCGTCGTGGGAGAAATGTATAGAGGTACGAAAAGAAAGAAAGAAAGAAAGAGAGAGAGAGAGAGAGAGAGAGGGAGAGAGAGAGAGAGAAAATGTGCAACGTTAAAAATCCCCTGGAGAAGTGGCTGAGGCGTTTATTGCCCTCGTACTCGTCCTCGTCGTCGTTGTCTCGTTGTTCTCATTCTCTCGTTTTCCTCGTCGTCGTACGTCTGTACGTCGAGTTAAAACTTCCGGTCTGTTGATTCGCCATCCAACTCGCGCTTCGCATCGACCTCGCTCGGTTTCTTACCTAGCCCCTTCACTCACAAAATCCGCTTTCTATGCCTCGTAACACTCGTAACACCCCCCCTTGCCCTTAACCCAAAAGGGACTGAAGACGTAAAAAATGGGCCAGCTGAGAAGATGAAACAACTGGCGCGATAAAAATCGGAATAAATTAAGTTATGGAAGTATTGAATAAAAGAAGCAATATTAAGGTTCATTTCGTGTTACTTTATCAAGAACTGAGAACATTGATAATTATGATCGATGAAGTATGAAACGAGCCCCATCGAATTCTGGTGAATGCGAGGAAGCCGGAGCATCGTTTGAGTTTGTTTTCGTTTTGCTTGTCAAGTCTTGCTATGTTACGAAGTGTCAAAGTTAAGGGGTCACTTTAGACTTAATAAATACACTTTCGAAATACTTTTTTGTTGCCAAAAACGGTGAAAAAAACACATTCATTTGTTTTCGCATATATCGAAAATCGTATGATATGCGCTATAGCCATTAACATACTGAATCTAAAACCGTTTGATTTTTTTGTTTCGGATGATCCATCCCCGAGATTTCATCAACAGCGCAGACCTACAGTTTTTTAGGACATTTTTTTAACTACCATTTTCGTCTACAAATAGTGACTTAAATAAACAATTAAAAAAAAATGTATTTCGAAAGTTTATTTATTAAGTGTAGCAACTTTTATATCAATATCTATAATATAAACGTATTAAAAAAATCATGAAAAGAGCCCTTTTTAGGGTCTAAAGTGAGAAGGCCCCTTAAATGGAAAGTTGTCTTGACACTTTTGTCCAGGTTTATTTGGGTAATTATTGTTCTTATTATTTTCAAATAATTATGCATTATTATTATTATTCATGATTATTAGTTACCACAATTTTCATTGTTTCCACAATGATTAAAATGATAATAATAATAGAATAGAAAAATAGACAAGTACCCCAAACAAGAGTGTGAAGATTATTTTTTATTTAAATAAAATGGAGGTACTGAAATTAGATTGAAAGAGTTCGAATCTCGAAAACGCTCTCAACCTCAATATACATAAGGTACTAAAGACGTGAAAAATGGGCCAGCTGAGGAGAGAAAAGAAGTCGTGCCAAAAATCGGAATAAATTCACTTGTGCAAGCATTGAATTAAAGGAGCAATATTAAGATTCTTTTCGTGTTATTTTATTAGAAACAAAGTATATCGATAATTATGATCGATGAAATATCAAATTAACCCCGACAAATCTTGACGAACGCGAGAAAGCTGAAGCATTGTTTCTGTTCGTTTTCGATTTGTTTGTCGAGTCTTACTATGTTACGAAGTGTCAAATTTAAATGGAAACTTTTGTCCGGTTTGTTTGGGTTTCAACACTTTTTATTATTTTTAAACAATCGTGGATTACTATTATCATTATTCGTGACTATTAGTTACTGTTATTCCCATTGTTGCCATAATAATAAAATAATAAAAATATAGTGACAAAAATGAGAAAAATGTTGATAACCCAAACAAATCCAAACAAAATTCTCAAGATGCTCCTTCGTTCAAATTTGGGACTCCGTGAGGTGGTTTGAGTTTGACAGCTCGCATCGATCCTCCATCTTTATTAACGATACGCGTTTCTGGGGCGAATTTTCATCTGGAATTGCGGCTTCGAAAGATTTATCGTCCGGGTACCTGGGTAACGGGTAAAAGTACCGAAAATACGGTATACAAAGAGAGATTGTACACCTGCGAGGAACGCGGAAGGAAATGAAAGAGCGAAAGAGAGAGAGAGAGAGAGAGAGAGAGAAAGAGAGAGGAAGATAGAGGATCGAGGGAAAGGCGACAACCAGTGGGACTGCATGACTTTTCCCAACGAACCACGAGTACGAAACCTCGTATATATGGATGGTAATACATTTTTCCATATTTCATACAATTTATAAATGTACGTATATAATATCCTGTGCGCCCGTGACACTCGGTATAATGGACGGGCAACGGAGACTGCATCATAGCGCTTTGGATCCACTGAAAAATGAGATACAGGGAGAGGGAGCCAGAGAGGAGGTGAGAGAGAGGGGGGGGGGAGAAAGGGCAACGTGATAAAATGGAGGACATTTATATACGCAATGTGTGTGTGTGTGTGTGTGTGTGTGTGTGTGCGTGTGTGTGTGTGCGTGTGTGTGCGTGTGTGTGTGTATTTATAGAATATAGATACTAGTGGGAGATGAGACACACACAGAAGCATAGGAGTCTGCATTCAAAATTTTTTGTGTGGCGGCTGAATTTGCGCTTATCGACCGCATTTTTTTTTTTACAAATCTACAGATGAGCACCCACCCCAAATTTCAAAACGACCGACTAAGATTTACCATAACAAAACGATAAAAAAGAAATTTTGCGAAAATGTAATTCCGTAAAGCCTCACGACTTACCTGGATTGCGCTTAGTATTAAACTATATTAGAGCCTGTTCGTTAATACAGACTGACGTGATTGATAAGACGATACAATAAGTATCGCTGGCAGATGGCCAGCGTACATTGGAATTGGTGGCTATCACTTTGAGCACCTTTTGCAGGAGTATGTCCTTTGACCGTTTTTAAATCGATTCTAGGTTGTAAACGTAGACATTTCTCTTTTATCGATTCTTCCTCAATTGAAAATTTTTGGATTTTTGAATTTATGACATATATACATTTAGTAGACGTACCATTCAATATGGTAAAAACCACTATTTTTTGATAGTGTAAGGAAATGTCCATTTTATGAAAACCTACTATATTATATAGCATCGACAATCAACGTATGCTTGAAAGATTGTTCGTTGCGGTTAACATATGAGCACAGTTAACACAATTGCTAAAATATCATAAGCAGTACTATCTTTTTAGCAGTAACCATGACTATAAAGTATTATTGTCGTCTCAGGGTGATATAAAATATGGTTGAAATATGGTTGAAGTTGCTATACATTTCTCTCTGTGTAGTTACAGCAGGACGGCGCTACGTTCTGCATGAACGATTTGAGGTTATGTTTATCTCTCGCAGAGGTGACGTGAAATGGCGACCGAGATCGTGTGATTTGACCCCGCTAGACTTTTTCTTGTGGGCTTTCTTGAAGTCGCAGATCTATGCCAATAAGCTGCAAACGACCGATGCTCTCAAAGACAACATAACCCAGGCCATCGCTCAAATTCAGCCAGATCTATGTTGCAGAGTCATTAAAAATTGGACCACTCGGATCCGTGCCACCGTGAGAAGCCGCGGCGGGCATTTGAACGATGTTGTATTCCATACACAATGGCACACATACGTCTTTCAAATAAAAAAAGAATTTCGTTAATACCTCACACACAGCTTGTTTTATTCCATTTCAACACCTACCCGCCCTTATTGACAAACCCTGTAGTTGCTGGCTCACCCGGTATAAAGTTCTTAACAAATTAAATTGCTAGGTGCGCACTGTTTTTTGTAATATCTATATATGTCGAAGAAAGTCGAAGAAAAATTTAAATTGAGAGTTTTTATTGAAATTTATTAGGGTATTGGATATATTTGTTTTATTATGTTTGTTTTTTTTATTAATTATATATATATATATAGAATATATGTGTATAAATATATAGATAAAGATATTCAAATCATATACCTAGATACATATGTATATGTAATATAGATAAAAAAAAACATAAAGATAATAAAACAAATATATATTAAAAATTACAAATTTCAATGAAAACTCACAACTTAAATTTTTTTCGGCTCATCTCACCAAATATTTGTATTTTACAATCAGCCGTGAAATTCTCAATCGACTCGCCGTAAGTGGCAGCGGTAACAATGTCGCTTTTATCCGTTGCATTATCTAGCCCTCATAGTCGCTATTTTAAAATTAGACAGCTGTCAAGGTTGCCTCGGACCTCTAACTTTGGAATCCCTCAACTTGGCGTAAAATAACCCACATTATCTATATACAATTTATATATAAATATATATAGAACGGTAAGCAGAGTTTGTCGTTGGCACATGACGCAAGCTTTTGCGAGGGGGTTGAGGGAGCCAGAGAGAGAGAGAGAGAGAGCGAGCGAGCCTTCACTCCGTTGGTTTCCTGACAAACGTCAGGCACACAGCTCGACCCCCTACGACGGATATGCCCTGCGCGTTTGCTGACTTTTCGTTCTCCGTCGTATTCGTCGTTGACGTTGGTCGTGAGGGCTAAAGAGGGTGGATCGACTCTGCACGGGATACAGCGGGTTCCGATACACTCCCACCAAGGGTTGCGATACCACCCCCTCTCTGTCTACCGTACACACAATCCACGGGGTCCTCGCTCGGTTATTGAAAAAAGGGCAAAAAATGGAACCAACGTAAAAAAAAAATGGAGGAAAAAAGCGCGAAGCTGCCGCGATTTTTCCGGGCGGATAACTCTCCGCGGGCGCAATAAAAACGGCCTAACCGGCCGGAAAAAACGTCAGTTTCTTTTCGGGTAAAGCCGAGAACGACGAGAGGCTCTCCACCCACGCACAACCACGCGATCAATGTTTAGATAGCTTTATTTAACGTTCTTCGGGGTTTGGCTATCTGCAAATGGAAAAAATTCCCCTCCCCCCCGCGCTATTTCTTTCTCTTCTGTTTTTCGCACACGCAGATATCGACCGTTGGCTCCATGGGCGCGGCGGAAAACGTTTTTCTGATAACGCGAACAAAAACGGCGAATGCGGGGGGAGAGACCGGTAAGTGATGTTTTACTGTTAGCTGATAGAGGAAGCTTTGTTTTCGTAATGATTCGCTCTCGTCCCGTTCGCGGGATGTGTTCGCGCTTCGCTGAGCCCTGCTCTGCAGCACCCTCTCGGGAAATATCTGGGTGCACGTGTGCATACACGGGAGAGACAAAAGTGCGCGCAGCGGCTGTATAATAGCAGAATCGCAAAACGGTTGCCAGCGACGTACTCACTTTCAGGCTGGTCACCCTGTTTTCCGTTGGGTTGGGAAGCAATAGGCGCGGTAGTCAAGCGAAATACCCTCGCACCGATTTTCCTGTTTCGTTCTTAAAAAGTAGGGGAAATGTGTATGTGATGATGCCCCCAAGGGAGAATGCTCGTATTTTCAAAGATATTCAACATAATCAAGACCTGGAAGCGTTTTTGGCATATTTATTCATCTTACGATTGGCATATTCGAAATATTCAGTTTATTAGAGTTTCAATAGAAAAATGTCCTGTTTTTAAAACATTGGACAAGGTTTGAAATATGTGGTTTGAAGCCATATCGTGGACAAAAAGTTTAAACAAACATTAAGGCGGGATTCTACTTTGAAACTTTGAAAAGGCTAAATTGGATGAAAACACCCACCTGGAACACGTCGAAGGCATCTTATATGGCCCAGGCATCGCTGATTGAGGGTAAGATAATTTTTTCTACGATTTATCACTCGCCAAAACTTTAAACGCGTTTTTCTCGAAACGACATTTTCAAGTACCGTGGTCGTGAGAACTCAAAAAGTACTGAACCCGATCCTTATGAAATTTGGAACACATATTCTATATGTGTGTACCAACCGACCTAACTACAATCAACTTAAAATTTTGATTAGAACTATTTTTTTATTGCAAAAAAAGACCCAAAAAAACGCATTTTTTTTTCGTATTTTAGCCGCCATTTTGTTAATTTTGCACGTATATAAAATATTCTAGTTAGTTCGGTTCCTGAAGACATACTGAACATGAAACTATTTGATTTTTTTGTTTCAGACCATCCGTCGGGAAGATTTCACGACCACGGCAACGGTACCTGCTTTTCGAGGCGTTGGCTTTAAACATATTTTACGTGTACAAAAAATGAATAAAATACATTAAAAATTTTTTTTTTTATGTACTTTAAGAGTGTTTTTATTGAACAGTTTGAACCCCATATCGATATCTTTAATAGTATTCTCAGAAAAAATTCACGAAAATAGCGTTTTTTTCATGGTTTCAAAGTAGAATCCCGCCTTAATGTTAAAGATCTGCATTAACATAACAAACATTGATGATCTTGGACACCCCGGTGCTCAAGACGATCCGTAGAGCACGTACGAGATGATCCCCCGGATTATCTCGCCCCCATTTTAGATTTTTTTAAAATTTGGAGAAATTAGGTAAATGTAAATACAAATTTGCCCGAGTTTACAACACCTATATGTATTAATCATAGGTATACAACATAAACTGAACTTACAAGTTAAATTATAACTTTAACCTTACATTATAAACTATAACTATAAACATTATAAGTTATAAATTATGACTAATACCTTTATGTTATGAGTTTTATATCACCCAACTAGAATTAAACTAAACCAGTCTTCTATAGCCAGTCGTTAATCACTCGGGTAGATCAATTGTTGTTTGTGAGGTCAATTATACATTTCAAAAGTTCCCGCAAATGACGCTTATCCGGTTCAAAACTCGACATCTTCGCACGAAAAAAATTATGTGATGCTGATACAAAATCTCTAATGTTTCAAGGTTATGGTCTTGCCAGATGTCCAACCTTACGATACGAAATTTTTCATCTCACAATTTCAACCATAACCTCCTTTTGGGACCATCTTTTGTCGAACAGCGGAGACTCATTTGTACTCCCAATAATTTTGTCGCTATTGAAAATGATCATCTTACCTCATGGGATCAACTCGTGCACCTTTCCCCTAACTATACAGTTACTAGTTACTCTATATACAATTGCGTGCAAAAGTGTCTGGCCATCCTATTTTTCAGGCACATTGCATTGAAATACGACGGTGGGGAATAAATAAATGAGCTATGACAACGTGTATTCACTTATATTTGACAGTAATCAATTATATACATAGATATTGTTCTTAAATATTCGATTGTCCATCTTTTTTTATGTAGCGAGTGTGTTAAAGTTTTAGGCCACTTACTATTGCGCGTGAAAAACAAGAATTTTTTTTGTAAATAACAAAACGCGGTTCAACCGTCTTCACTTGACTCAGTACTTTATTGCCATGACCTTAGCAGCGATAACCGCGGCACATCGATTAAGCACGGACGTTATTAAGGAGGTACGATCATTACTACAAATCCCACTTTCGGATTTGAAATTTTTATATGAGTTTGACAAATACTTTGTGCGCCTATCGTCAAAATTTGAGCTATTATGACCGTTTAGTTTTTTCGCAATAAAACTGCAAAATCGAGCACTTTGAGTTACCGAAGCACGTCGTCTTATGGAGACGGTCAACCGGAAGTGCGGTGATCGTGGTTTTTCTGCTCACGTATCCAATTAAACCCGTTGGAAAACTGAAATTCGTTAGATTAGATATAATAGATATTGTAAAAAATAAGAAAATCAATTTTCACCGTGTAGCTAAAGCACTACATTACAAGAAAGTTTCCATCTCCCATTCAAAATGGTCAGAACGACGAGATAGCACCTACATACTTAGCAACGTCACGAGTAACAGCTGGTGCGTTTGGCGAACATAACCCAGCTTTGTTTTGAAATTAATTTGAATAGAAATCGCCACAAAATATGCAAACAACAATTTATGGAGTTCTATCATTTATCGCGTATCAATATGTATAATTATATTCTGCCTATCGTATTAATTCCGCTGAGGTGATTCAAGTTAAATAACTTGTCGCCATTTTTTCGTGGAAATTAATGGTTTAAAAAAAAAAAAAATCATTCCTTATGCTTTCAAACGTTTCGAAACTGTTGAGTGCTCAACTCCTAATGATTGCTGCAAGTTCAGCTAGCGTCTGATATGACTCGTCATGAAGTAATGCTTCCAATTCAACACATAAAAATAATTATTTTTGAAGCGCCTAAACCAATCTCTGCATATCGTTTCCGACGGAGCATGGTCGCCGTAAGTCTCAACAATAATTCTGCATGCTTCAGCTGCTGATTCGTTTTGAATAAAGTAGTGCAGTACAAGTCCCAGGAAATACTCTTTTTTGGCACGAAATTGGACATGTTTACACTATGAAAAAAAAAAACGTTGTTTACACTTCGACAAAATGACATACACTGAATTTCAAGCTTGCTTATAGTACTTATTTATAGATGCGTTACCATCTTAAGCTACACGCACGTGTGGCGTCTCCGGAGCTTCCCAAGATGGCCGCATGGCGGCGCGTCAGTTCTGCGAAAAGGCTGCCAACGGCAAGGAAAAACAGTACATGCCGGCAAGCAAGATTGGCAGGCTTGAAGAGAATTAATATATAGAATACATAGAGAAGCTGTACAAAATGTAAAATGGATATATTAGATGTAGTAAAAAGAAATCCATTATTTTTGCATGAAAGTAAAGGCAAAAATAATGGATTTCTTTATAGTACACCTAATATTAATAAATCGTGGTGTCAATAAATATAATCCTAACAAGACTTATTACCACATCTTGTGAGGGATTCCATGACAGAAACCCACACACGCAGCTCTGGTAACGCCATCTATTGGAAAACAGCGAGAACTTATTCAACGGCATAGTAGGTACTATACTAAATGTACATTTTTTAATTTTTCACTTCAGATGGCCCTACTTGCCAGAACCTCCTGCACCGGTTGGCCATACAGCAATGTCGGCATTCTGTACAAACAATTATAACTTCATTGTTTATCAATTTTTCTCAAATTACGAAAAAACCAAACTCGACAAGACTATGTATTAATTGTGTATAAAATTTCAACCTTATACCGTTACTCTCATAAAAAAATATTGCAAATCCACCTTTTTTAGGCCCTTCATGGAGACCTCTCCAATCGAAGAGTACCATAGCTCATAGGGTATCGAATCCACACATTTCACTCGCACTAGCCCATACAAATTTCACGATTTCTCTTCCCACTTGGGCATCGTCTTCTTCTCATACCGCCATTCGCTGGATCACTGACCTCCGGTGTCCTAACCCTATATTATTCATCGAAATCACATCTCGTCGAATATAACGACGGCGATTCATCAGCCAGCGTTTTCTCTCGTTTTCACCTTTTCTCCCTTTACCCCCCCCCCCCCCCCCCCCGTAGATCTTGCCGCGCCGCATAATTCGCCGCGACGGAGTCCACCTTTGGGTCTTCGTGAGATTGTGTCTTGTGTCGCGCGAACGTGAAAAATATCAGATACAGGAATCTCCGGGTCGATTTTTCACAGAGATGGCTGGCTGGGAATATGGCACTGACCAGACCAGCCAAGCCCACATCAACGAAACTCCTAGAGATTACGATGAACGGAGAGAGTGACGGAGAGTGAGTTAGAGAGAAAGAGAGAGAGGGAGAGAGAGGGCAAGAGAGAAGGGAGAAAGAGAAATCGAGAGATGGGGATGGTGACCGCACACGGGCAAACTATTTCCACGCCTTCAACATTTTTCTGCGTTAGAATGGTAGGATCTCTCCGCTGATGTCGTTCTATCCAACCCAGGATACACAAAAACCCTTTTTTCTCAACATGTATATATATATATGTGTGTGTATATATATATATATATATATATATATATATATATATATATATATATATATATATTGTTTCCGTAAATCCAACGTCTGGATGTCCATGCTCCAGGATGAAATACAGCTGGACAACCAGGAGAATATACGCTCTCTCTCTCTCACTCTCTCTCTGTCTCTCTGGTTCTTATATTCTTCCCTTCACGAGGGTCGCGAAGACAACGATTTTTCTCTAGCAACGAATTTATGGACACAGGAAAGGATTTTCTCTCGAGCTCCTTGTCGTATAGTCATTATCATCCTCTCTCGCACTCTCCATCTGCTTCTTCTTTTCTCTCTTTCCCTCTGCTCCTCTCTTTCCTCTCTTTCTCTCTATCTCTCACCTACTCGGAAAGAAACTCCTTGACGTTCCACGGTCTTCCGACTTCCTCTTCGAATCTCCGGGATAAGGAAAAAAAATAAAATAAAGCTCGCGCCCTTTTTCCTGCCCTTCTCCTAATCTTCTCGCATTTGCTTCGTTTGCTATTCCGTCGTACTCGTTTTCTGGAAATGAATAAAAACAGGCCGTATACTTAGCAGCGTCATTCTTCGGATATTAAATTCTTATTGTTTTCCTATACCTTTGCGTTCCTTTTTTGTGCTTTGTTTTCGCGAAAAAGGAAGGATAGAGAGTAATAGGATAGGGGGTAAATTGAGGAGAATAATCCGGACAGAATCACTGATATTTTTCTGCTTCTCTCTGCCTCTCCCTCTCTTGTTGTTTTCTCGATTTTGCCATTTCTTTCCTCCCTTTTTTTCTTAGGACGGTCTTGTGACATGACGGAAGGTATTATTGCTACAGTTTGTTACTGACATTTGTGCGTACACATACATATATATATATATATATATATTTTAAAAAATAGTTTTTGTCATTAAAAAAATTGTCATTATTTGTCTTAATTGTCTTAATTATTTTTTGAAAATTGTCATTTTGTCATTAAAAAAACAGTTTTTGTCATTTCGTCAAAAAGAAGTAATCGCCACCTAAACGAAATCTCCATAGAAAGAGCAAAAAATCTGCGAATAATAGAAATAAAAATGCCTGTATTCTCTAGCACATTTTGTCTAGATATTTCATCCAGTAGTCTATTACTTTTTCTCGAAAACATTGGAAAAAAACTAACATAGAGAGCTAACAAAAGGATTTCACTATCTCGCTCGATAACCTCGTTTAATTATACTTTTGAGATTGCACATTTCTTTAAAAATCACGTGAAAAATGGCCCTGCATGCTGGTCTGACTTCCTCTATCAAAGCGATGCGTCTATATATATACTATTTCCCTTTTTATTTTGCTTAATCGAGCGACGATGTTGTGCACAAGAAGAATGCATTATTCACGAGTCTGTGCGCAGCGTTTATATTTTTCTCGTTTCCACGTCACAGCCTCCAAAATGAGCGGGGCTCATGGAAATTCAGATCTGAAGAGACTCGAGACGAGAAGCAGGCCTCGAAAATGATCCGAAGTACGAATCGAAATGGCGAATTATTCATTCCTGAAGGACTGGTTATTTAGGTGAGATGCGCGAGCAGGAAGGAGAAAAAAAAAGAAGCAAGCCGCACAGAAGAATTTCATTGAATTTCTCGGGTGCTCGTCTTTGTCGCGTTTATTCAACATCGATATATTTCTCGCGCAGGCCAGCCTGGTGTATTGGCAGAGAAGGGGCGAGGGGTGGCACTGGGGAAAGTATACGGCCAAAGAGCTGGTAAATCGATGTCGATGGAGCCTCGAAGAATTTTTATGAGATAGCCGAAATAGAAAATCGGGTGCACGAAAACCTCCTCTTCCTCTGTCTCTCTCTCTCATTTTTTCGCTTTCTCTGTCTCTCTTCGTACGTAACTGGATTCCAAGAGCATTTTTATCGCGAAGAAAAGAGTTTGAGGTAACAGCACGATCGAGATGTCTCTCTCTCTCTCTCTCTCTCTCTCTCTCTCTCTCTCTCTCTCTCTCTCTCTCTCTCTCTCTCTCGCACAACCCCCGATTTTTCCGCTCTTCGAAATTTCCTTGCTTTCCCCACCCCGACATATCGATATTCAAAACTGTGCTCCCGCAAACTTGAGCGATAGAGATCTGGCTCGTGAGAATCGACGCATGGAACAGGATCTGGGAGTTCCGCGAGTGGAAAAGTTGTGCTGCTTCTCTTTGCGACAAAAGTATTTCCTGCGATGCGAGAATCCACTGGGCGAACATGTACACGCATACCGTGACAGTCTTTCCTGCACGCGCATCGTTTGACAATCTTTTCGTCATGTTTGACTTTTGGAAAATCGCGATAGAGTACGGAATTCTTCGGTGTTTGTACGGAATACGTCTTTTTCTTTTTCACTGATTGGCCCGATGTTAGTCGTATACTTTGGTTCGTTCTCCACCAGGAGAAACATTGGTCGTGGGGTTTCCAATGAACGTTCAGGGTGAAAGACGGTATAGGAACGATAGTCATGAATGACGGTAATGTCTGTTACAGTTTGAATGACACAATACTACTGTGATTAGCCTGCCAATCAACTGTTGTCAGTTCCATCATATTGTTCTTTTCACTATATCTTCGATCTCTATGATCAGCTGAACCGTCGCTTCCACTGTCTTCGTCATGCATTCGACCCTACTGCCTTCCATCCGTGGTAAAATACACCACAGTAAAACTGATCACAGTTTATTGGGAGCGCAATTACAGTATGGATGACACAACTACATCGTGATTGGCCTGTCAGAAAACTATATAGTAAGTCAACAAACTATATAGTAAGTTCCACTATACTGTTTTTACCGTGTCTTATTTCATCTATAAGGCGACCCATACCGTCGCTTCCACTGTACTGTCTTTCTCATGCTGTCGAGCCTGCTACCTTCCACACATGGTGAAATACACCACAGTAAAACTGATCCCAGATTACTCGGAGTGCAATCACAGTATGGATGACACAACTACACCGTGATTGGCCTGTCAACAACCTATAGTAAGTTCCACTATACTGTTTCTATCATGTCTTTCATCTATCAGGTGCCCCATACCGTCGCTCCTACTGTACTGTCTTTATCATGCCTTCGACCCTACTGTCTTTTACCCATGGTAAAATCTACCACAGCGAAACTAATCACAGTTTACCGGGAGCGCAACTACAGTATGGATGACACAACTAAATCGTGATTGGCCTGTCAACAACCTCCAGTAAGTTCTACTATACTGTTTCAACCATGTCTTTCATCTATAAGGTGATCCATACTGTCGGTTCCACTGGACTGTCTTTAGCCATGTCTTTGAGCCTACCATCGTTCACCAATGATAAACGATACCATAGTAATCCTAATTACAGTTTGTCGGGAGAGCAATGACGGCATGGATGACCTATCTACATCGTCATTGACCTGCCAATAAAGCATAGTTGGTTCCACCATACTGTTTCCACCATGTCTTTAAGGTCACCTCCACTATCGCTTCCACTATACGGAGGAATTCCACTATTCCACTGACCTTATGTCATCTATAAGGTCACCTCCACTGTCGCTTCCACTATACCGTTTGGCAATATTGAATTGAATTTCATGCATAAAGCACGAGCATGTAATTCCTTGACGCATCGATCCCAAAATGCGTGTACGATTAGATTGTCGTGAAAGCTTGAAAATCGTTTTCTGCATGCGGCACAAGAAAGGGAGAGAACGAGGAAAGTTCTTTTGGGACCCGTCAAAGGATGAGCGAGTCCGAGAAAACAACGAGGCGCCGTTACTGTCTCTCTCTCCCTCTCTCGCTCTCTCTCTCTCTGTATTTATGCTCTCCTTTGACCATTGTACGCGGGTACCATCCTCTTCTGTATTTCAGCATGTGCAATTCGAACGAGATTCGGAGAGTGAGAGGCCGCGCGGAGAGCCCGCAGACCCACGCTCACTTCCGTTTCACGATAAATCTCTGAGTCTAAACGTAAAAGCCAGCAATAAATAGCGGCTGAATCGATAGTAGTGCGGGGACGTGAGGCAAAAATGGCGGGAGCTGGAGAGAGGGGGCGAGAAGAAAAAGAGAGCTAGAGAAGCAGGGAGGCGGGAAGCAAAAGGGCAAAATGAGGATGAGAAAGCGAGAAGAATGTGAAAGAGTCAAAGAAGGACGGAAAATACGAAAGAATCAAGGAAGGGCAGAAAGGGGTGGTTTTTTTTTCGATTTACTGGTTCGTGTACCAAATGGAGAGGGAGAGAGAGAGAGAGAGAGAGAGAGAGAGAGAGAGAGAGAGAGAGAGAGAGAGAGAGAGAGAGAGACCGTGCTTGTATACTTAAACGGGTCGACCGATGGATCCCCTCGTCTCCTCTTCTTCCATCCCGGAAGTAATAAGGGTTGCGTGGTTTTCAATCCGTTTTTTTGCCGCTGGTCTGTTTTTTCCCTCCCTCTCTCTTTCTTTCTCTCTCTCTCTCGCTCCCATCTTTTTGTGTACACATCGCGCAGTCGGTCACCGAATTAATCAGTCGAATTCCAAAAGAAGGACGAACTAGGAAGAGCGATAAAAAAAACGTGGCGGTTTACAAAGTAGGGCACCGCATACGCTCAATCACAGGAATGTCCCCTGAAGCGTGTAGTCGCAGAACTGCGGACCCGGACTGACGGAAAGAATCGAAAGGCAGGAGGGAAGGAAGGGTATGACGCGAAAGAGACCACGAAAAATAGGGCGAGACCTTTCAATCGGATTTTCCCGACAGGCGATGATTGTCAGGCCGCAGGACGTCTGTCATATGCGCAGCGAGATAAACAGCGCTTTGACAAACGAGGAATGATTTTTGGATGTAGGTAAAGGCAGTAGAGACTGAAAGCACCACATTTGTTTTCATTTTTCCATCGCTTCTTCGTATGCCCTCTCAGTATTTACCCCACACTTGCCATTTCACTTCTGTCAGCCGTTGACAGATCACTCAACCGCAGATTTTCGTCTACAGTCACCCTCTGGATGGCATTTGCACGTGGGCACAGGGAAAATGCAGAAAACCTGTGGCGGCAGTTGTATTTTCACTGGGTTAGGTTCACCGCTCGACTTGCCGTTGAGCACGGCCTGTTGTGAAGCTAGTCAATGAAGTATGCGATAAAAGAGGTCACGAGAGGATAGTCCGCAATATACGACCGAAGTGATCGCGTGGGTGGCAATGCAGAGTAAACTGGAAGGGTTGGAGTTGATACCGCGGGCGTTGGAGAGTATGACCAGGCGCGAATCAGGGTTGCTCGATGGTCGAGCTAGCGTGAAATACGAGGATTTCGCTGAGGGAAAGGCTCGAGAAGGATAAAGGAAGCGGATAGATGGACCAAGAGAGAGAGAGGGAGACAGAGAGAGAGAGAGAGGGGGAGAGAGTGTGAGAGAGAGATTATTGGCGTGATACAAGGGGTTGCCGAGCCACATGATTACCAATCGCTTCCGATCAGCTCGATCGTCTTGTCCGTTCTCCTTCACCTTTCCCCTCTCTATATCCAAGCCCCTTGAGCCCCCCGGCACAGCTCGAGTGCCCAGAATTGCAGCATCCGCCGTTGCCCCCGCCCCCACCCTATGCCACCTCCTCACTCCCGCGAGCTCGGTGGCCAAGGCTCCAGAACTTCCTCGGGCTTATAAAACTTCGTCGTCCTCGAGGTCGTGACTTCCTCTTGCCTTCTTCGGCCAAAAACCTTCTTCCTCCTCTCTTCTCCCAATTTCTCGAATAATCCGGACGATAAACATAATCCCACCGCTTTCCGTCAGCCCTGTGCGAAATCTCGTCGCATGTTTTCTTTATGATTCCGCGACACGGGCCTGGTACGAATCCAGGACCCGAGTGGAAAAAACGCGAGGAGCGCAAGATAAAAACGCCGACTCCGTAGACAAACGGACCTTGAGGGGATATCGAGGCAGGAAACGATAGGAAAGCTTGAAAAAAGCCAGATGTGTTGGCGTACTTGCGTCCCAGTCGTTTCGAGAATGACCGGATGGTGAGTTTCAAGAGCAGATTCTACTCGGTGCACTCTTTTCGGGTTGAAGTTTCGTCGATTCCAACTTCCTCATCATGCCTGGGTCCTTGCACGATTCCTTGATCTCTTCAGAGTACTTGGGCTGTCTCGTGAATCCTTCATTGCCTCATGATCACCTTGATTGCCGTATGATGCAGTGATGATTGTTCCATGATTCCGTGGCTGTCATATGATTCGTTCATTATCTAGTGATCCCTTTATTGTCTCACTCGTGATGTCTCTATTGCCTTATGATTAGCTACCTCCCTGCTCCGAGCAATCCCAAAGAAATCTTGCGATTCCTCGTGGTTGTCCCAATGATCGTCCGAAGAGATGCCTGCAAATCGCCATGGCTTCAAGATTCTTTGGCTTCTTTACGAGTCTCTCATCGCTTTATGGTTCTCACCTATTTACCCCAAACGAATTGAAAAAAATCTCGTCATTTCTCACGATTGTCCCGATGATGATCCGAGTCATGAGACCAAACCCTCATGGTCGCATGCCTCCTTGACTGCGACAGTCCTGATTGCTTCATGATTCCTTATCTACCTGCTTTCAACAAACCCAAACTCTCGATTCGTCATTATTAGCTGCCTCGATGATCATTCAGTGTTGCCAGTAAATCCTATCACCAAGATTTCCAATCAAACTGTCTCACAGTTATTGCCGCTTCGTATGGCTGAGTTCTCAGTGTCCGTCAATTTCAATTGGACATAAATCGAGGCTTTCGTTATATGCATTAGGTGTACGAGTACTTGTATGGGGGTATAACAGTATAACGAGCCTGTCCTTTCGACGTATTCCTCGGCTATGGACAATGTAGTCTGGGCTTTCGTGGATTCGGAGGGATAATTCGTGATCAACCGATTCGTAGTTGCTGCAGCAAGGAGTGGGCGCGATAATTCACGGTTGAAGGTGTTGCTTGCTACTGTTGGAACGGTACCGGGCATCCTACACTGGATGAGCTTTCCTTCTGTTGTACACCAGCCAACTGTACTTCCCTTGCCTTCCGGTCTCTCTCTCTCTCTCTCTCTCTCTTTCTCTCTCTCTCTCTCACTCTCCAGTTCAGAGGGGTCAGGGGTCAGGGAGCACGGAGACCGTTCTCCGGTGTGGAAATTATTGGGTGACGGCAATCGGAGTAATTGCTGGCACGATCGATTCTCGTGCCTCCTTACCCTATCCGGTTTCTCTCGCCCTTCCATCATCCTCTTCCTCTCTCTCTCTCTCTCTCTCTCTCTCTCTCTCTCTCTCTCTCTCTCTCTCTCTCTCTCTCTCTCTCTCCCTCTCTCTCTTACGCACATGCACATCACGTAAAGTTACTCACATACCGGGCGACCCATCAGGCCGTGGGGTCCAAGCCAGCAACACCATCCTTGAGCCTTGCTCTGTCCGTGATGGAATGGTTCCTCGGTCCCGTCGAGACCTCTGCATCCGCACGATGATTAAATTGATAGTGTTCCGGGAGGTTGTGGACTCCCTGAACTCTCGGTATGTTTCGTTGTACACGTTATACACCCCCTCTCTTCCCCTACTCTCCGCTCCTCGTCCCCGATGCAAGCTTCGAAGCCGGGACGTCCCCCGAGCCCTCAGGAATCCCAAACGGAGAAACACGAACCGGATTCAGCCTCGCGGAGGACCGTATGTGTGTCAGCAGGAATCGTTGAAATTGCGCGCCAGCTATTCGTTTCCGGCCATCGAAAAATCGAGGAAAAAAGGCACCAAGTAAAACGGAACCTCCTCTTCCAACTGAATTAATCAATGAGAGAACTGTCCACCGTGTAATTGTCTGTTAGCCATACTTCAAACCGTTTTACTTACGAACTGCGAGGAACGGAATAACGAGAATTGGTTTCTTTTTCGACAAGATTGAAGTTTGCATCTTTGGAATACAATGACAATGAATTTGTTCATTCGTGTATTTTGACATTATACAAGACATTTATTTTACTACGCACAATGTAAATCTGAAAAAAATGATAACAAACAAACTGAAATAAAAATATGGAAAGGAATTATTGTTGGATTCCACTTTTCGTTGGATGGAAATTCAACGCGATTGTATTTTTTTTGCTTCCGTACCCATTTACGTATTATTCCTCATTGTGCATGTAAGTATTTGCATATCGGTCGTTATTATGTCGGTCCAAGTGAATTAACATATGTGTGTATGCGCGAATCCACTTCTCATGGGTTTTTTATTTTGGGTTTTCTCGTCGTACACCCGGAGGGTTTAGGGGTGGGGGCTCGATATCGAAAAATATATATGCGCGGCAGTCCTCGAACGTCGTGCAACGATGGACACTCGAAAAAAATCGAGAGGGTCAGTCGCTTTCGTTTCGATGCCCGTAATTTGGTCCAAAATATAACGAAGTCCTTGAGAATACGGTAGTACCTGTATCATTATCCATAGGTATTTTCTCCCCACATTTTTCTCGTTGACTCTCGACCTATCCAACTTTGCTGTCATAAATTGCCATTAGTTTCTTTTTCAGCATTGAAAATCCTTTTGCAGCTGTATATGCTTCTTGAGGTAGGCTGGGTATAGGGGTCTGAGTTAGCCAGACGACATACGAAACTAACGCTACCCCCGCTCTACTGCCACTGTGTGTAGTAATGTGGGGGAGCTGCGACATGCTGAATGGCTTATCGCTTGAGAAATGCACTCTCCCCACCCAATTCTAGTCTTGTTAATAATTTAAAAATTATATCACCCCAGTATATCAATATTTTTTGAACAACAATAAAAACCAACTCATATTATTTACATGTACCTGTTTTTTTTATTATCCGAAAAGTCTGAATACATTTTCAACGCCATGAAATAGTTGCACTTTGTGTAATATCTGCAGATTCTTAAAGCTAACTTACAGTTTATATTTTTTAAGTCGATCTACACTCGATATTCTTCGATTACATAGAAATTGAGTTTTTAAAATTATTTGAAAATAAATATTTTTTCATCATTTTAAAATGTTTTAAAAATTAATTAACAATTAGTATTTTTTTTTGATTAATTCAAATTTAATATTTTTTGATGTGTTTAAAATTCATATTTTTAAATTCATTTATAGTATTCATTCTTATCAATTTACAATTTCGATCACGAATATATAATTAATTCTCATCGATTTGTAACTCTTTTTAAAATTAATTTACAATTTTTTTTTCAAATAATAAAGAAGGTTTGTCTGACTAATTGAACTATCGTTCTCTTTCCCTCTCCATTTCTCTCTATCTCCCCTTCCCTCCTACCTTTCTCATTCACTTGGACTTTTAAAGCGTGTGTTGAAGTTGCCAATTCGTCTCGTTACCGGATCCCGCTCGTTTACAGGGACGTTGGTTTTCCTTTAAATTCCTACCAAAGAGATAACGAATCCTGTACACTGTAAAGCATTTAGTAAAAGCTCGAACTACGAGGCAACCACGCCCAGACAACATAGAGCGCGTACCCAAGAGAGAGAGAGAGAGAGAGAGAGAGAGAGAGAGAGAGAGAGAGAGAGAGAGAGAGAGAGAGAGAGAGAGAGAGAGAGAGAGAGAGAGAGAGAAGGCAAAAAGTGGAATAGGAAAAGCGGAAAATGAGGACGAAACCGAGGGCTTTGCTATACCGGGGCTACTTTGACTTAATGTTAATGCAATAGTTGCCCGACTCGTTACCAACCTGAAATGCGATTTAGATGAAATAAAGTCCCGAATTTACGACGACCCTTTACTGTCGTGCCACCGTCACTAATTCGGTTCACCTATATACGCTTCGCTGTTGTACGAAAAAAAAGTAATTCGGATTAAAGGCTTATGGAAATCCGCGTCTTTATCGGAAAATTGGCGCGATAACGATTTTCAATGGAGCACGATGTGTTTGAGCTTCTGCACGAAACAGAGTCGTCGAGAAAAAATTCCTGGGGGGCAAAACTTGAAAGTAAAAAAAAATCGAGTATTTTCACCAATTATACTAGAATTACAGTGATGACGTTAAATTCAGAATATCAAATTATTATATTTGTAGTTAATACTCGCATTCAAATATATAAATGAAATTATTAATAATCACAGACAACTATTTGCCTGATCATCCTTGATTATAGATTTCAATACTGGAAAGCTTCACTCCTGGTGTCAAAAAAACGCCTAATTGTTTTTCAAATATTTTTGCTCACCCTTGCCCTTTTACGGCTGCAAAAAATGAAGAAAAAAATGCACAGGCTGATTTTGTATTTTGACGACATTTAGATACATTTCAGATCTGTTTTGTGCATTTTTTTACCAATGCTCAATTTGTAGTTTCGACATTCACTATTCTTGGTGGTGAAATTTTTATTTGGGGGATGATTATTCGACAGTTTGGAAATCAGAAGAGTACTTATTCGGTCTTGCAAGTAAAAAAAATTTAAAGACGACGAAAAATGTGTTTCTAAAATAGAAATAATGTACGTAACATTTATAATGTGTGTGAAGGATTGGGATCGTCTCCAAAAACGAACAAAACTTTTCTATCCAGGTATTTTCGAATTACTAGCACAACGAAGACGAAAGGAAGAGATAGGGAGGGAGAGGTAGGGAGGAGGGAGAACTAGATAACACAACATATATAGATTTGCGATTGAAGAACAATTCAGAATGGAATACATTTTACCGGAATTGAATTTTATCTGAAACCGTATTCCTAAAGTTTTTTATACTTGCGAAAGTAAAAAAAAAGTAGTCGTCCGACTTCTAAGCTGTCGATTAATTAATCCCAAAATCGAAATTTCACAAAAAATGCCCATATCAGAAGCACTAGATGAGCTTTGGTGGAAAATGCACGAAACAGATATAAAACGTATTGAAATGTTTTTAAAACAAAAAAAAACGCGCCGAGTATACTCTTCGACTTTTTCAGCCAAGGGTGAGAAAAAAAAATTGAAAAAATTATGTGTTTTGTCGACATCAGGAGTGAGGTTTCTCTCTAAGGAAATCTATAATCATCTATGGCGAGGGAAATAATTGGCTGAGTTGTGCTGGAATACCTAATATAATTTAGGGTGAGTCAGAAACAGTTTTTTCCTCGGGCCTTCTATTTTTGATTCTACTTTGAAACTTGTTTCCCGTGGAAGAAGCAAAAAAGTAGCAATTTTCCACGTTACTTAAAATTTGCCATTATTTTTCGATGCTTCGCGAAAAAGGGCTCGGGCAACCAACTCTAAAGGGTAAACCGTTATTTCTGCCTTTCGTCCATCGAGGTACCCGACAGATTTTATTCTATCCTTCTCCTCCTCTGCGCGAAGAATAGGGAATCAATTTCCAATTGCCTAAACATTTTTTTTTTAATTCCACACTATACTAACTATACACTACAATATATACACTATATAATAGTGTGAAATTAAAGAAAAGTTGATATATATATAAGGTGAACGACCATTGAATGGACGAATAACGACACTGGAGGATTTAGATGAACTCTAAAATGAAAATATTACGAAAACCAATTTTTTAACTGTATAGCTAACAAACGATATTATTCTGATAGTAAAAAAAACAATCATGAAGTAATTGCCATAAATAATATCGAAGGAATTGATAATTACGTAGATTATTAAATGACTAAATTACTAAATATGAAACTACTAAATCGTCAGTGAATGAACGAAATTACCAGTAAATGGAGACTTGAAAGCCAAAAATGGGCGTGTAGTGTAAACGAACGCTGCAAAGGACAACGATTTATCATTTGTTTTTATTAAATGCTAGATATCGAGATCACTGTGTTGACGAAAATTATAATATTCTTGTACATATGAGTATTATATTCGTTATTACGAATCCGTAGAAAATACACAAAGCTTCTTTGCATCTTAACGTGACATTCTCAAAAAACTACCAAACTTTGTTTCGACAGAGAAATTGAAAAATACATTTTGTCAAAGTTAAAAAAAAATTAATGAAATCATTTTATGAGCACATTTAACAAAATGTACATTTTCATCTCTTAACAGAGATTAACTTTTCATTTTTCAGCAGATGAGGTTAATTTTTTACTCTGCTTTGAGAATTATCAGACCAGAGCCCATACGTCCATTCGCTGGAAAGAGGTTAGAATACAGCACCAGAAAATAAACGTGTCTAATTCTGACCTAGAATTTGCGAAATTATTTCATAATTTTGCAAAAAATCAAAGATTGATCCTATCCCAAGTAATAACAGTAAAACTTACCCTCCGAACTTATAAAAACGTTTGTTTTCGCCTTTAGGACGTCTTCTGCGCCCAGTCGTATCGGAAGTAACAAGAAACTCATATACGTGACGAAGCATCGAAAACTATTAGACACGTATTTCTTTTATCGCCGGAAAAACGGTTTTAACCCGTCGACTGGGGTCATTTTGACCCCATTTTTTTTCAACTGTCTGTATCGCAAAACAGGATAATCTATTCGGCGACAGTGCGGCGTTCGAATGTTCTCCTATTCCTACTTTACATTAGGAACACTCGGAATCATTGACTACAAAAAAAATCTACAGAAAAAAATGCATATTTACTGAAATACAACGATCTGAAAAATGTCTGGGGTCGTACCGACCCCACGTGCAGTCAGAGGTTCGTGGGGGAAGTGTGCAGTTGAAAGGTTAAGGGGTCAGCCACAAGTAGTCCACCGATCCGAATGAAGCCCAACCCAAAATACTTCTGATATGAAGCGGTGAAAAATGTACTATCGAAGTATTGAAGAAAAAAAATTAAGGTGTGACTCGCCTTTCTTTGAAGGGGTGTTTCCCTTCTTTAAATCCGTTCGGCCGCCTATAAAAAAAAACGTGTCAAATAGTTTTCAATGCTTTGCCAAGCACATATACAACAAAAAATCGAAGGTGCACAGTTAAGGGATGTTCCTGTAAGTCCGCGAGGTGCAAGTTTTACAAACTCGAGGTATTCCGTGTGGCTTCGAAATTTGATGTTATACTGAGAAATCGATTTTAACGACACTTCTGATTCTTTTTGCGAAACTATAGTGATTCGCGTTCTCAATGACAATTCATATGCTTTACTTATTTAAATTAAAATCATCCTTCGTTCATTCACTGGTCAGTTACCCTACATACGCATACATATTAGGGTGCAATACACTTATATTGAAACTTCAAAAGTTTAATCGATATCAGAGCGCAGATATTTTGCAGACTCTCTGGTAGCAGGATATGAAAATCACGACAAATATTGAAAGATCCGTTAGCTCGTTTTTTTCCTCTTTCGGCATCCTTCTTTGCCGAGCACTCCGATCTTTTCGTATCCGCGTTGAAGGGGAGGAACGAGACAAACGTCATATCACGAAAGTTTAATGCGCATATATATATATATATATATATATATATATGGGACATTCCATGCCATTTCACCTAGCCCGTGCCCTCGACCATTTTTTATTATCCTGAATTTTTTTGTAAAATTGTACCCCAGAAAGGAGTATTGACAGCAGTTTTTAGATTTTTATTTCTTCATTTTCAGGTGTTCTAATTTTCCAAAAAATGCCGAT
>OX632356.1:50588357-50610857 GCA_951751655.1 Ophion costatus | reverse complement strand
GTCCGCACCCTTGTACGGGAATCGTCGTTTCGCGTTGAACACACATTCTAAAATATTCATACTTCATAGAGGGTGTATCTATGTTGGCAGCGCGTGATATCTCAGGAGGGATGCACTTTATGAAAAAACGTTTCGCACCAAAGTTTCGCAGTTTTAGGGCATGGAAATGACGCTGTGGAATATTTTTTATTCGCTCCCAATTTTCAAGGATATTTCAAGGTCGACGTTGCTTTTTCAATGGGTACCGATATTTTTCATTTCGGAATCATCTTTTGCATAATTAGATAGGCAAGTTTTGTCTGAAACTCATTTTGTCGCGATTTTTTCGGTGCTGAAGTGAAAGAAATTCATTATTAAAAATAGTGCAAATTATTAATTGGGTATCTATCTGATCGAATATACGAAACACTTAGACGTACAGGGTAGCCTGACAAGTGACGTCCGAAAGGAAAATCTAGGTTCTACGATCTTTTCACTTTTTGAGAAACAAAGCGTTCTTTTATTTTTCTCTTTTGTGTATGTGCTTCTCTCGCGGATTTTTTCTACTTGTGTTATCGTTATGGAGTGCACTGTTGAACTGTAAATAAATGCCCAACTCAACAGTGACGTAAATGCCTTAGACTGTGATCAAAAGTGTAAAGGATAGGTTCCAGACGATCAGTCACTAAAGTTCAGATGACCAAAAAAAAAAATACTTATACTACTCTAAGCGACTTCTTATAGCTTTGAAAATCTTTGAAGAGCAAAGTACACGCACAAAGGGAAAAAATAAAGATCTATGCTAAAATGAAGTTTTAATGTTTTTTTTTTTCATGAAAATTAAAAAGATCCTAGAGCGTAGTGAAATTAATTCCGGACACTTCCAATTGTTTTAGTATCTCGCATTTGTTGATCATTTTTACGTTGTTATTACTTATATTTTATATTATGAAAGTGCGTTCATTAAGAGAAATGTTAAGCGAAAACGTTTTAGATAAAAATAAAATATAACTATGCAGTTTGAGGACTCTTCTGAAAAACGAGGGGCTTCTTTTTTATTGCCACGAGCTGCTTTGATTTATCACCACTATTGACATTCCGTCGGGAGGAGGCTGACATTTTCTATCAATTCCATAAGTAATGGGATATTGAAGTTCCCGGAAACATGTGATAAAATAGGGCCTTTTTTTGTACATTTCGACGCCTGTATTGGGGGTGGGTGGTGGGAGAATTTATAAAAGAATCCTTCCTGAATACAATGCCGAAGAAAAATCGCGGCGTTCACTTCCCCCCTCCACCGGCAGCCATTCGCACAATTTTAGTTGATTTAAACGTATTAAAAACCTACGTTGAGTGCCTTGGGGTGGGGGGGGGGGGGCTCAATTCCCACGGTTGGCTCTGCGCTTTGACTCCGCCGGAAGGTTGTACCCCCCGGACCCCCTGCATGCCCGCATCGGAAACCTTCCGCATACAACACACAAGAACAGAGGGGGCGGGGCAAGGGGTATTTAGGAAAGCTGCTTCTATAAATCCCCATTTCCCACATCCAATATAAGTACTCCGAGTGTTCGAAAATACGGTATTTTATACCGTGTTTTCCTGAACATCAAAACCCTATACCATTTCCTGTTCCAATAAAAACATTACAGTATCACTTCGGCGTAAATATAAAAATGGGGTAATTTCTATTAAAAGTGTCCGCCATTAATTCCAGCAGTGTGGCGATGGATGCGGATAGGTATTGAATCGAGGCATCTAGAATGTCCGCTTGGACGTCACTTTGTATATACGTAAGACGAACGGTTATTTTGAACCCATTATATCTACGTAATGTTGGCTATCAGCACAAGTGGCTATTGCGAGGACGGTCTTCGAAAGCGGACGTCTTCAACATCAGCTTCTCTCTCTCCTCTACATATATATATATATGCATAAGGGTATACATGGGATGCCTCAGTGACATATTCATGAGAGGAACAGGAGCAGGGACCCGCGAGCGAGCTCCTTTCTACAGCGTTACCCGAGCAAATTTTAGGGGCAAGGGTGCGCGTAGGTAGGCGGTAGAAAAGCTTCATGTTTTATGCATCGCCAACGGAGAGGGAGAAACTTTTGTTGCCTATTGCTGTACACACGTACGACGACGAGGGAATAAGCGTACTTTTTTCTCTTTTTATTATGTAGGTTGTTTTTTTATATCATGCAGTATATACGAGGCTTATATACCAGTGTACTATTTTGTTTTTCCTATTTTCCTCTACTAGCGAGTGCAGGTACAATGCTCTCGCGTACACCTTTGCTCAGACGTATATGCAAACAACGTCGACTCCATTGCTCCTACTTTTTTTCTGTGTCGTTGCGCGACCCACGAGATCAAGCTCTCGAATCTCAACTGCCTATAACCCCTTTTTTGCGTTATATATATATATATATATGACGAGAAGGCGATGTTGAATTTTTTTTTGCGCGAACAGAATTTTTTGCTTCAGGATAGACTGAAATAGTACCACGATCATATTTTGGACATCGCGCATTACACAGCACCACTGATGGATGTAAATGGAAGTGTTGTCAACCATGCTAGGTAGCAAGAATTACCAAGAATGACCAAAATTTGCGTTCACTGCTTCGCAAAATATTTAAAAAGGTATTGTTTTATAATTTTTCGTTGATACTTTTGGCAAGTTGGGGAGGACATGTTATATTCAGTGTTGGAGGATTGCATTCTCGAATAGTTCGCGATGACAGACATTTATTTTGAAGGACTGGTTAAGCAGTTTTGAAGTAGGTATGTTGGGGAAACTATATATTGAAATGCTGGTTGTTCCGCAATCGGAACGTCTGATTGAAGGCGTTGCCCCCACTTGGGGCGCAAAAAAAGGCCTTTTTCATGAATTTTTTTAAAGAAAACTACAAAACTTTTTTAATCGATCAATATATCATCTTAAAGAACACATCTTGAAGAACTTTCAGTAATTTTTTTATTGAAAAATATTACATTGTTTAGTGGCAAATGGCCGTCAATGAAATAATGTTTTTATATACACGGTTTGCGGTGACCAACATTGCGGCGAAGTGGACCATCTGAAAAAAAAATGCGGATGGATTTAGTCAAATATAAGTATAAACTAGTCTTTAATCGAAGGATTTTAAAAAATATTCATTTTTCACAAAATGGCGGACAGTCAAAGTTAATGGTTCGATTTTAACGAAAAAAAACGGCCGTTTTTTGGCTATAAATCGGCCATTTGTTTCGAAAAAAAATCGAACGATTAAAGACTACATTTTTATGTATTAAATAAGCCTGCAAAATTTCGGAGATCGGTTCATTAGTGTTCGAGTAATCGTGGTCACCGACTTCAGAAATGCCATTTTGAGAAAAACGCGTTTAAAGTTTCAATTAGCCGGTCGTTTACACAACGGATTCTTCTCTTTCAACGCTCATATCTCAGTCAATTTTGTTCGGATAGACTTGAAATTTTCAGGATATATTCTCAGATACTTATACTTCAAAAAAATGCAATAAAAAAAATCGATTTTTTCAAAATCGCCAGTGTGGTTTACCCCTTAAGGAGGAATTCGCTGACTTTCTTTCTAGATATAGAAAATCTTTAGAAAAATAGAAAATCACCGTCTTTGTAAAAAAAAACTTGTAAAGCAAGTTGTGCAAATAAAACTCGATTATTATTATTAATAATATTTTTTATTATTATTCATAATATTTTATTATTATTATTAATAGTAATAATCGAGTTTTATTTGCACAACTTGCTTTACAAGTTTTTTTTTACAAAAACGCTGATTTTCTATATTTTCTATTATTATTAATTCTATTTTATTATTATTATTAATAATAATAATCGAGTTTTATTTACACAACTTCCTTTACAAGTTTTTTTTTTACAAAAATCGCTGATTTTCTATATTTTTTTGTAAAGTATAGATTTCTTCGGCATTTATGAGACTTGGGGTAGGTTTTATTACTACTTTTGGCTGTTACGACGTATTTTTATTTTTTGTATTAATCTTTAAAAATGGCGGTGGCATGACGCGGTCTTCTAACCTGCATTTTCAAAACTGGCGTGACGTATAGCTGGAAAATTAATCAACTCATTCTGATGAGATTTGGTGTAATCTTTCTAGCCTTACGGTCTAAAACGCGACCCTGAATGTTTTTGAAAAACTATTAAAAAACGTATTTTTTAAATTGCCAAATGTAGCCTTTTTCGCCAAATTTAATCTTTTTTTTTTCAAGGCGTACCATATGATCAATTTTCAACATTTGTCTGTTTTTCTTAGTTCATATTCTACGTATGAGTGTTAATAAAAGAAAAATCTTAGTATGTTTTTTTTCGGATTGATCCCGCCGACGCTGCGTGTCACGTAGTCTGACAATATTCGCTGCAACCGGTTCCCGATTCTTTTTCCCCTCGATTATTTATTTGGGATTTGGAGAAGAGGAATGTTATTAAGTGTACATTGAACTCATTTTCTGCAAATTTTTATTTTAAAAATCTAACACCGTTAGTGAGGTATAATAGAGCCTCTGTATAAAAAATCCGTCCAACGACCAGATCGATGACTTGACAATGGCTGGTCTGAAAAATCAAAATGAATAAAGTTTTATAATCTATAGAAAGATGTAGTTCTCACTGTACGTAGACACTTGTCGAAAAAAAAATCACAATAGAATGGGTGTTAAAAAAGTGTAAGTGCGGAGACATTTTTACTCACCCGGGGGCTCAAAAAAAACTAAATTCAAAAAACCGAAATTTTGTTATTTTTCTTCAATTTAAAATCAACGTCAACGGGGATATAAGCTTGCAATTTTAAGGATACGATCTATTTTATTGCGTCGTATCAGAGCCGAGGACCTTAACTTCAATGTGCAATAGATCTTTTGGAAAAATTCCAAAAATTGACCCAGTTATGACAATTTTTGTAAAGAGCCCGTTTGTTTTGCATTTCTCTTGAAACTATACGCTTTATAAAGCGGTGTCCGTCGTATCGCAAAATCTATTCGTCCGATTCTCTTCAAATTCGGACAGAGCTTAGTTTATAATAGTTTCTATCATATGTCCGGATGATTTTCTTTTTATATGTCTAACCATTTGTTAATAACAAATCACTATAACTGTTTTTTAGTCGACAATCAATTTTTTTTTCTCCAGCTTGCCATATTCCAAATTAGCGAAATTTATAAAAAGTATCCGGTCATACGAAACATTTATTCTTGTACTAAAAATACATTTTTTAATTTTTATTTCGTAGTTCGTAGTAGCGTTCGTGTTATACAATAAAAATAGACAAACAAACTTAAAACGCTAACTCCTCTTTACGATGATTATTATTACAAATATCAACAGAAGTCCTTAGGGGGGTACGATTCAGAAAAGTCTACCCTTTTCCACGAGGGAAGACACGAACAACGCCGCGCGAGATCGGAGAAATAAATTCTTTGATAAAAGAAAACGAAACAAAAAAGAAGAAGAAAAACGCGTCGACGAACCCCTTGGGATGTAGCGTACGAACGAACAAGATTGGATCGACTAATCGACGAGAAAAAAAAGTCGAGAGATTATTTGTACACGAGGCAAAGAAAATTCTTGCCCTGGGAGAAAAAGAAGAGGGCATTAGTTTATTGGTAACGTTCACCGTATTTTTCACGTCTCGCGTGTGGGCCTGTGAGTGAGAGGAAAGAGCGCGAGTTATTGGATCAGCAAGATTCACGAATGAAACTAAGCGATAATATCAATATTTGAACGCTAATACGTCACCCAGATTCACGGTGTTCCTTCGCGCACACCATCGTCCGCATCTTACTGTCTCTAGGGCACGTCTCTTTGCTCAAATAATGAAGGACTTTCGTTCCATCCCACACGAGCCCGACAACTTTTCTATGTCCCGCGGAAAAATAAAATTCACCCATTTTTCATGTCCTCTTTATTTATAACCGCAGTTTCTCTCTCTACTGCCCTCCCCCCTCCTACTCACTCTCTCTCAATTTCAGCCTCGATGAACGAAAGGAAATACTTTAGCCATGAAAATCATTTCAATTTTTTTTTCATTCCTGAAAAATTAATCAATAAATGTATTTTTAATTTCTGAAGAAAAAAAACATATACGAAGCAATTATGCAATCGTTATAATATAAATAATATATGTAATCATATGATGAGATAATGATACATATACACACATACTAACGAACTAACATTCATATCCATATATAATCGACAACACATATCTATAGATCAATAGTTATTCTCTGTGCGTGCTAATTGAATCTCAATAAAATTAATTAACTTAACTACTCCGTTGTTAATTTATTGAAAAATATCTCGAAAATAATTTGTTCGAATCTTAGCCTATTTAGTACTAAGCTAAAATAAAAAATGAAAATTATTATTTCATTAATTAATTAAAGAATTAGAATTGATAGTTTTAATAATATGTGTATAAATAATTATATAAATATTCATGAAAAATAATATATGGATTGGATTTTTCTATAAGTATGTACAGAAGCATTATATACATATATTGATAATATAATTTAAAAAAAGTTGTATACATTTCAACCAAGTTAAGTCGACAGCATTCTTAAAAGAACTAATAAACTCAAGCATGAACCAAGTTAGCTCTTTCAGGTATTTTTACTGCTGTTGATTCAAAGTGTTTCAAATGTAAACAAAGTCAACCTATTTTAATTAAATAGTATATATAATATTTCTGCAAATAATTATAGTAAAATCTAAGACATGTATAACTTTTCATAAATATGTTCATAATTATTTACATATACTAAATTGAAACAATTTAAATTACGTTACAATAACTAAATAAAAAGAATGAACATGGTAATAAATGTTCAATATTACGTTTCATAGACAACCTATCATTATTTATATGAAGATTGTTTATGTAACACAATAAAGATTAATGGATTTTGTATATACTTTGACTTTTTCAATTAAATTGTATTCTTCGCTATATGTAATATATTATAACAAACATCCAAATCAATACATACATCCCTACATGAATATTAATGAAAAAAAAAGGTCGATCCGGATCGTTGACGCATTAAAGCAACGTCGTGGCTCGTTGCCAATCGGGGCGAAGCGAGCCCGCTGTCGCCGACGTTCGACGATCGTGCTGACTCCCACAGCATAGAGGGCACGTTTATTGCCACGAAGCTCTTTGCTCTTTTCGCTTTTGCGGACCGTGTCCCATCTCGCGGAGTTTCCAGCCCGAATACTCGATTCCGACTAATTGATCGTGAAACGTTTTAATCACCCCGTCGAGAAACGGCCAGTTTTGCCCGTGCCTCCCCACCGTGGGAATTACCTCGTGTATGTTCTCGGCTCGCGCTCTTTTATCTTCCCACTCTTCTCTCGTTCCCCCTTTTTCATCCTACTTTTCATTGCACAAACGTCAACGTAGCAACCTAACGACGATTGGAAAACGTACGTGACTTTTGTCCGGAATGGACTTTTACTCGCGGCGACAGAAGAAAAACGGGCATGGATTTTGTTTCGTCCGAAGCTCGTTTGTCAATGAGCCACTTCGCGCAAGGTAACGGTATCGATGCTCGGACGAGTCCCACTGTTCGGACAGTACTACTAATATTTCACTATGTTAGGTATATACAGAGTGAGGCACTAACTGTTGCCACCTTGAATATCTCAGTTCAGCTCAATATGTCCACAAGAGCCATGCAAAATTCAAAATTGGTCCGTTCATCGGCCTTTCTTGCCCGATACACCAAAATTGGAAAAAAATTAAAGGAGCAAGTTTCCTCCTTCTTAAACATCATTTCATGATTATTAAGGATGTTGAGTCCCTATGAAACATGTTAATGTTAATTGTTCAATAAATAGCTTCTTAATCGTCATGAAATTTTTACACGACCTCCTGAATACTTCATGTAAAAACATACCAAATTTTCAGAATTCTATCATCCTTACTTCAACCTCCTTAAGGGTTGAAATAAAAAATGATAAGAAAATTCGGAAAATTTGGTATGTTTTTGTATGAAGTATTTAAGTATTTAAGAGGTCGTGTTAAAATTTCACGACGATTAGGAAGCTCGTTATTAAAAAATTAACATTTTGTTAAGAACAATTTTTAAAAGAAATAAAAAAAAATTTATCAATAAACTTCGTTTTGTTTCCGTCGCTTTCAGTATATTGTAGATGTTATAAAATTGAGAGGTCAAAAAAAAAACTTATTGCAAAGTAACATCAGTTTCCATAAAACAACATTTAATTTGTGAATGTTAATTGTTCAATAACGAGCTTCCTAATTGTCATGAAATTTTTACACGACCTCCGAAATACTTCATACAAAAACATACCAAATTTTCAGAATTTTATCATCATTTGCGATTTGGGACTCGACATCCTTGAGAGGAAAAAAAACTTTTCATTACTTTCCGTACAATTGGGTATTGAGTACGCATTAAATGTTGGAAAAAACCCTGAAATTACTGAAGTTAGAGAACGGCTAGATATAGTTAGATTTTTTTTTCGTACGTTTTTACATCACTGCACACTATTTCGATGAGCTTCGTGATGTACACGGAGAGAATTTTTAAGTAATTTTTACTGTGAAATCACAGTAACTCGGCGACAAATGTTCAATTCTTCAGGTTTTTAGGAAATAAATTATAAATTTTCATGGAAATGAAACAAAATTTACTTTTGCGTAACATAAATTAAAAATATTTTCCAGAATTTTTACTGAAATTAATAGTAAAATTTCATGAAACGTAAAGATTACGACAATAAGTTAAAAAAGTGCTAATATAAATGAAATTTTTCAGTGGAACATTGAGAAATTTGCGTGTTTTCTATAAAAATTAAAAAAGGAAGCCGAAATTTTCCGTGCGTCCACCGGAATTTTACGTTCTTTATAGTAAAATCAGTTAGGGCTAGGTCGCCTGACCGTACGCGTGAGCTCTGTGTGCGAGCGTGCGTATACGTGAACGCAAGCTGTGAGAGTGTGCTTGTGTATGACGCAGTATGACGAGCACGAACGACGCCGACCGGCGTTGCTTAGCGACAGCGCCCGAGCATGCGCATTATAGTACGAAGCATGGGCCAAGAAAGCCTCGTGGCCTCGTGCAGTCTAACGTGTTCTACGCAGTTCTACGCAAGAAAACAAAGAAACGTGAAAAGAAACTTCGATAAAGGACGTCTACAATGGTACGGAAAGATGATATGCTAAAATAAGTAGCAATCAAGAACACAAATGTTCAGAAACGCCGATGAAAAAAGTATTTATTTAATCATAGGGAATTAATTTTTCGCTAGGGATTTTAGAAATTTCAAGTTTGTCCAGTTTATTTTTACTGTAGAAACTTGGAATTTTTGAGGCAGCCCATTGTTAAAATTCTACATGAGAATGTGTCAGAATTTTTACTGAAAGAAAAGTAAAAAATTATGCTACTTGCTTAAATTTTTACATGAATGAAAGCAAAATATTAAAAGCTAGTGTCAATTTTTGACTATGTGCACATTTGTCACCGGTTTCAAATTTTTAATGTAATTTTTACGGAGATTTCACCGTAAAAAATACTTTAAAATTCTCTCCGTGTACTAATATCAAATACGGTATTTTTGTTGTAAATAAACTAAACATATTAATTCTGAATTATGTTAATAACGCTTACGTGTGAGGTGGTTTCGATCCCGGGACTCTGGATTGGGGGATGGCGACGTTGTCCACTGAGCCAATCCTACTTTGTTAATTATGATATTTCGCATCGGGCACATATGTGGCAATGCACAAAGTTGGGTTATTCAGAAGTAGGCGTAGTGGCAATGTATGCAAATAACATTATCGAATTAACATGATAATTTCTTTCTATTGAAAGCAATATTCGTGTGGCATTATATAAGCGTTTTGGCATTATGCGTTTTGCCATTATATAAGCTATAATGTTATAACGCTTTAAACGTATCGTCAGTAAGGAAGTGAATAAATTGTAGCGGTCGCGAGCACGTGCTGTTCTCTTTTTTTTATTCGTAACGCTATCTCTATCTCGGGTTTGCTAGGCAGGTACAATATAGGGGCTGCGTGGAATTTTCATCATACTGCAGCGACATCTATTACCACGATCGGCGGGACGGCGACTAGACGACGAACTTATTGCCGCCATGACCGAGTCTTGGCTAATTCAATGAGGTTGAAGTTTGCATCGTTGGAATACAACGAAAATGATTTCTTTTTATTTTACACATTTCCTATGGCATATTTGAGCTACGAAAATCGCGCAAGCAATTTTTCGGTTCCTTATTTAGCGGTCTAAAACAAATTCGCAATATATGATTGTAGGCAGTAACGGATATAAGAACGTGAGAAGAATTTTCGTTGCATGCCAACGATGCAAACTTCAGCACCATGCTAATTCATGGCGTTTTACCCAACTGAATTGTGTTTCCTATTCGTAACGCCATCTATAACTCCAGATGGCGGGGCAGGTATGACGTAGACACTAGGTGGAGTTTTGACCATAACGCAGCGACATCTACAACCACAATCGGCTAGACAGTGACTAGCCAAAGAATCCATAGCCGCCATTACGTAGTATAAGCTAGTTATGGCGAGGTAGCCACGGGCATTTTTTTTTGCATTCGCAACAATATATGTGCCTCAAGTTAGCTAACCTGCCGTGAGCTGATCGTTGGACGGTGCTACATGTATTTCACGTAACCTTACTTTGTCGTTCGTAACTAGCGTTGGCTAGTTCATCACGTTCGTGTCAATAGGTGGCACGTTTATAGTAATACAGCGACATCTGCAGTAACGATAGCTTAGGCAGTGGACTAGGACTACACTGTAAAAAAAGATATGAAATTTACAATACATTTAAGATACAAAAGAATTGAATTTTACGAACTCAGTAGATGAAATTAAATTTGAAACACTTGTATCGTAAATTTAAAATAGGAACATGAAATTCTAACGTGGATATTACGTGGATAACTATTTAATAGATGGAACATGGAATTTCAAAGACAAGTTTGTAAATTTGTGGAAAATGTATTGCATTAACCCGTGTCTTCAATTAAAAATTACCACAGATGTATGATAAATCAACTATAAAAACCAGAGCATTGAAAATACAAAACAAGTTTGAAATTTATTTACAGCTGCCTGAAAAATATAATATATGGGAAACTGAATTTTACGATACGTACAATGCTTGATCACAACAGATTTATTTAAAAGTGCGAAACTGGAATTGAAAAAAGCATTCATAAACGCTGATGAAAATCACATGAAACAACGTGAAAATTATATTAAATTTACACTACATTTAAGGGACAAAAGAATTGAATTTTACGAACTCAGTAAATGAAATTGAATTTAAGACACTTGTACCGTAAATTTAAAACAGGAACATGAAATTCTAACGTGGATATAGAATTTAATAGATGCAACATGGAATTTCCAAGAAAAGTTTGCAAATTTATGGAAAATGTATTGCATCAACCCGTGCCTTAAATTAAAGATTACAACAGTTGTATATTAATTCAAATATAAAAAACAGAGTATTGCAAATACAAAACGCGCTCAACCCACCTCGGCCACTCGCGACGACCGATGGTCGCGCGTAGTTCGCGTAGCGCCCGAGGGACGGCGCCTTGTTCCGCACTTTCCCATAGCCACTCGCAGGTTCGGTCGGGCATATAACCCGACCACCGGCTACGATCGTCCTGGGAAAAACAGACGCGTTTGCAACTCGTGCACGCGTCGGAGAGTGTCCCAAATTCGTTACCTCTCCATATCCACGCCAGAGTCGCAGTTCTTGAACTCGCCTTTCCGGAAGGAAATTATTTTTCCCTTTTTACGCCGCCAGGTGTTGAAGGAAGAAATTTCACAAAAACCACCTTTTTTATCTCTAGCTCCCGTCGAGGAGGATAAATACGAGTCCCATTTTCAGTGGGCTTAATTATCAATTTCTGAAATAAACTTAATACTTAGGATCAGTAATTTTAATACACACCCGTATGTTGATATTAGCAAATGGTTCTTAAATTTAATATACATGGATGTGAACATTTTTTTACCCGTGCATTATTTTTCAAACGCACTAGTATATTAATATTACGGGGCTACACTTTTATTTTCAAAATAACCTGCTTTGCATTTACAAAATATTATCTGAAATTTCATAAATGCCGTTCGCATAAAAACATCATACACTTGTGTATTAATTTTTATACAGAAGCTTTTTACAGTGTACATTAAAGGTAATACTTTGGTTCTGTGAAATTAATACACACCCGTATGCTGATATTAGCAAATGGTTCTTGAATTTAATATACACTCGTATATTGATATCAGCAAATGGTTCTTGATTTCAATATACTTGGATGTGATTATTTCTTTACACGTGCATTATTTTTCAAACGCACAAGTATATTAATATTACGGAGCTACACTTTCATTTTTCAAATAACCTGTTTTGAATTTTCAAAGTCGTATCTGAAATTTCACAAGCGGTATCCGCGTAAAAACTTCCTACACTTGTGTATTAATTTTTATACAGAAATTTTTTACAGTGTAGGTTACAAAATGTTCACAATATTACTAGCTCACAGTGAGGCAGCCACTAGGTAGTCCGTATGATATCAATTGGGCGAACCAATTACTAGCATGTATAAGTCAGACAGCCTAGCGCAATTTCTGCTCGGCTATCGGCAGCTTTCAATTGGAGAAAATGGTGTACCAAACGTCATGTATCGACAGCGGGTGGCTTCGTGTGCTGCCACTTATGCATATAGGTAGATATTAATCAACGATGAGTTTCTGGCATCGTCCTGTTCCAATGACGCCTGTCCTAATCATTTTCCGTCAACAATATTGCCGGGACAAAATCATTTCACGTTCTCTAGTCCAGTCCAGTTGGTTAATCGGGCCATGGATCGTCCCGATAGCAGCAGCAACCCCCTCCCCCTCTCTCGCTCTCCATTCGTGTTACACATTGAAAACCCGTCGATTAATAACCCTGAGGTCGAATAATGGGCCGGCCGCAATTCGCCGTGTTATAAAAGCTATCTGCATCGCACTTTCTCCCTCTCCGTTCCTTCCGGTCGGACATTCCGCGTGCTGCGGGTTGTGGGCGTGGAACCTATCGCGTCGAAATTAGCGTTGAGAGTGCACGCGAATGTTGGAGTGCGTACTTGTGTAGTTGGTTTTAGGAGGGGGGGAGAGGGAAGGTGGGAAAATCAGAGCGAAAAGGGGATGGAATTGCGGTAAATGCAGTTTTCCACGATTATTGCACGAATAAGCCAGCTATAGCCTAAAGACCAACGCCGAACACTATGCGCGTATACTGCGGGCCCTCTTATGCTTACGAATCCGTTGCCATCGTGATTATACCCGCGTTCGAACCATTCGTAATTGCTAATCAACGTTTCCCATATACATGTGCATATGGGCTATTCCAGTTCAATTCAGACAAGGATTTCCTTCACTGTCGTTGATCATAGATTTCGATAGTGGGAAAACTCACTACTGGCGTTAAAAAGCACGTACTTTTTTGCAATTTTTTACCTCGCTTCTTGCTCTTCTCCGGCTGCAAAAAGTCGAAAAGTCCAATGGGGTCGTTGTTTAGATTCTGAAAAAATTGGATACGTTTAAGACCTGTTCGGAGCATTTCTCAACGAAACTGAATTTTCGCTTTCGAAATTTACCATTTTTTGGCTGAAATTTATGTTTTGGGGATGATTATTCGACAGCTGGGAAGTCGGACGAGTCTTTCTTGGTCTTGCAGGTAACAAAAAAAATTTAAATATGGTTTTGGATGAAATTCATTTCGGGTGGAATGTACGTATTCCATTGTGAATATTCCGTCAATCAACCCGAATCCTATTTTTGCTGTTATTTATCCTATGTTATATGTGCAGTGTTATCTAGTTCTCCCCCTTCTCTCTCTCTCTCTCTCTCTCTCTCTCTCTCTCTCTCTCTCGCTCTCTCCCTTCCTCTTTCGATGTGTTACTAATTTCAATGTGTTACTAATTTCAATTTACCTGAATAGAAGAGGCTTCGAACCAATTTTTGAACTGACCCCAACCCTTTCCTGAGCATTATGAAAGTTACATATCCATTCTCTCTATTTTGGAAATACATTTTTTTGCCAATAATCGTCGCCAAAATGGAAATTTCACCAAAAAAGTTAGTAAATATCGGAAGCACAAGTTGGTAAAAAATGCACGAAACAAGTCGAAAACCTATATAAGTTCTTTCAGAATTTCAAAATCGCCCCGAGAGGACTTTTCGATTTTTATCAGCCGCCAAAGGGGAAAGGGTGGGCAGAAAATTAAAAAAACAGGGCGCTTTTGTGACACCAGGAATGAGGTTTTCCATTATGGAAATCTATACTCAACAATGGTGTGGGAAACAGCTGTCTCAGCAGAGCTAGAATGTCCTATATATATATGTATTTATATGGGATCTATAATAGGATATTTTTAAACCGCAATACTGCATCGAAAAATTCGACGCTGAGGAGTGTCCTCGAAACAATCAAATAGGCTGGCAGTCCACATTACATGGATATAATGCGTCCAAAATATCGCTTATATATTATAAAGATATGTGGATATATACAGGGTGTATCTTAACTACTAGTTTTCCGTTCGTGAGCATATAGGGTGTTTGCTTTCCAAGCAAACCGCTTTTTTTCGAATGTCGTGCGACGAAAATTGGCCGAGATATTCACGAGTAAAGTTCGACGATGAGTGAACAAAGGCACAGTAGTTTTGGCATCCAAGCGAGCGCGGGCGCGGGAATCCACATACGCGCAAGTGGATTCAAATCCATTGATTTTTGTTAAGGGGGGAAATCACAGTAGCGCACAAAAAAATAGGCATATTTTCGGGAATTAATTTTGGCTGAATAAAAGTATCAATCGAAAATCTGTAAAGTAGGTTTTATAGCAATACTAAAAAAGTACAAAATGTAATTTTTTCAATAAAAAATATTCAAAAATGGCGGCTGCGCAACATATGCCCCAAGGCGCCTGTTTTTGAAAGCGTGTCGATGTGCCGAAGACGTAGACTCCTTAATTTTTGACCTGGAAGAAAAAACCAAAATTTTTTAGTTTCCATATAACAACAGCTAGCGAGCTACGTAGGATTTTTTCGATATATTGATTTTTCGCAAAATGGTGCATGTTTGAAAATAAAGTTAAATTTTTAACAAAAAAAAACGCCATAAAATCGTCGATAAAAAAAAACTAAGCCATATAAAATGAAAAATCCTACGTAGCTCCGTGAAGAAAGATGTTTCGAAGCTACTGTCAAAATTTCAAGTCGATCGGTAAAGATTTGCTCGAGTTATGTCTTCGGCGAGCTCAAAAAAAGTGGTTTCGAGAAAAACGCGTTTAAAGTTTTAAGTACTGAGAAACCATATGAAAATTTCATATACCTCTAATCTGCAATGCCTGCACCGTACAGTCGATTTTCGTACGCAGTATCTTTTTTCGTCCCTTTTCTAACACGACTCGACGATGTGTCACTCATAATGACAATGATTTACAAATATCACTGTTTTTTATCACTATTTATGTTATATATGTATGCACGAAAGTGAAGCGTCGTGAAAAAGCGTTGTATTCAACGCAAGAAATTTGGGCACTCGGACACTTTTGCCGTATTCCATCATTTGGTATATTATTTTTAAGACCCTAAAGCACCTTTTAAGCGAAACATTTTTTTTTCGAAAAATTGAAAATTTTACTGTGATTTCCCCCCTTAAATTGAATTGGAGTTGAAAGTTAAACCTTTCAATTTCGAATGTTGAAATTTAAATTTCGCACCTGTCCGGTTACCCAAATAAAGTATTAAATAATAAATAAAAAGTGTTTGACAATATTGTCCATTGTTTACTTGAAAGATCTAAAAATCTTTTGAGTAAACAATGGATAACATGGATAAAAAATTTTTATTTACTATTGAAAAACTTATTTGGACGAACGGATAACATTCAAAACTCAAATTTCAAAATTCAAAATTGAAAGTTGAAATTTCCTTGCCCGAATGTGGATTCGAATCCACGCCCGCGCTCGCTTGGACGCCGAAACTACTGTGCCATTGTTTACTCACCGTGGGATTTTACTCGTGAATATCGTGGCCAATTTTTCTCGCACGATACTTTTCAAAAAAGCGATTTGCTTGGAAAGAGACACCCTATATGCTCACGATCGGAAAACTAGTAGTTAAGATACAATTTTGACTACTAGACCTTTTGGCTGTTTCGAGGACGGCCCCCGACGTAAAATGTCTTCAAAATCACATTTTTCGATTTATACATAGACGAGCAATACGGATATAAGCTCCTTTACTCTTTTCTTTTTTCCTCGTCTCTTCGCGTTCGTTTCACCCGCATAATTATCGAGATGACCCGGCAATAATCGGGATTACGTTCAATGCGGACTCGCGAGCGTTCACGAATTCCTATACGCTATTCGATCGAGACTGATAAACGAAGAGGACCTGCGTGATTTAGAGCGAAACTGTGAGGCGCGTTATTTGCGGCGGCCCGTATATACCGTATACCGAACCGGCGGATGTGTTCTAATAGAAAATTATTCGGCCGAAAAGTAATCGGTAATGAGTTCAATCGGAAAGGCGCAGCGATGGGATCACCTTCCAAACATAATCGCGGTTCATTGTTCGTTTTTTTATACGTTAATCCACCCGCCCGTCATCATTATTATTTGGTTTCCGGGTACTTTTTATTCTCTTTGGGAATAATGATTATTTGTGTCTGGATACGTGTCAAAAGGGTTTTAAGGCGTTATCCCCACTTGTAGCGCAAAAAAGGCCTTTTTCATGATTTTTTTTAAAGAAAACTACAAAACTTTTTTAATCGATCAATATACCATCTTAAAGAACACATCTTGAAGAACTTTCAGTAAGTTTTTTATTGAAAAAAATTACATTGTTTAGTGGCAAATGGCCGTCAATGAAATAATGTTTTTATATACACGGTTTGCGGTGACCAACATTGCGGCGAAGTGGATCATCTGAAAAAAAAAAATGCGGATGGATTTAGTCAAATATAAGTATAAACTAGTCTTTAATCGAAGGATTTTAAAAAATATTCATTTTTCACTAAATGGCGGACAGTCAAAGTTAATGGTTCGATTTTGACGAAAAGAAACGGCCGTTTTTTGGCTATAAAACGGCCATTTTTTTCGAAAAAAAAAATCGAACGATTAAAGACTACATTTTTATGTATTAAATAAGCCTGCAAAATTTCAAGAAGATCGGTTCATTAGTGTTCGAGTAATCTTGGTCACCGACTTCAGAAATGCCATTTTGAGAAAAACGCGTTTAAAGTTTCAATTAGCCGGTCGTTTACACAACGGATTCTTCTCTTTCAACGCTCATATCTCAGTCAATTTTGTTCGGATCGACTTGAAATTTTCAGGATATATTGTCAGATACTTATACTTCAAAAAAATGCAATAAAAAAATCGATTTTTTCAAAATCGCAAGTGGGGGTAACCCCTTAATTTATTCTCGGTGAATTCTGAACGGGAACACAACTTGACGTCTAGAATAGGATTTAAGCTAATAGGCATCATGCTATGCAGTTAGATACAATTACAATAAATAGATATAACAAAAATGATTAAAATAAACGCGCACAAACGGATAAAGAAATGAACAAACGATTAATCGTGACTTCCGGATGATTGTTTCATTTTCACAAAGTCCTAGCAGTTTGTTATTATTTTCAATCAGCAATAAATGGAAGACTCTCCCGAAAGTATCATTTTGCAGGACAATGATATTTATAAACAAAAATATTTTATTTTTTCATTTAAAAATTGCCGTTGACTCCAGTTCTAATCGATATAACTCCCTATACATCACACTGATTTCTTAGCTTCCAAAAATGTATCATATTCGAAAGAAATAGTAGGGCCAGAGAAATGATGTAAACCTTTTCACATCAAGTTTTTATTTTGGTTATCTTCTATCATCTTCTTCTCCTTTATCTGTGAATATTGATTTCGATCTTTTTGCTTCAACTTCTCTCTTTCTACAGGATCAGAAGGGTCAGAATGATGAATTTTTCTCTAGTAACACGTTGGTTGGAATAAAATATTGGATATAATAAAATATACAATAATAGATATAACATAATATTTAAATAACGTTATATATAATAAAATATATAAAGAATAAATGTTGGATATAGTAAAATGTTGGAATAAAATTAATTTTATCCCAACATGTTGTACACGCGTTTGCGGTTAGAATGTAATTTTTTAAAAATAAAATCTTTCGAAGTGTTCATGGTGCTGCAGTTGGCATTGCAGTCCTCCAGTGGCGAGGCCCGCAACGGCGGAATCTCTACCAGACTCAAATGTAATCTGAAACGAAAAAAAAACAATTGTTCTCTTCGAATATATCGAAGTAGCTATGGGTTCACGATTTACTTCTCAATATTTCGAAAAATACGAAAAATTACAACCCCTCCAAAGCAAACCTCATTTTTCTCTTGAAAAACAGCATGCTGAAGTCATTGTTATTAACAAATGGCTTATCCAATTTTCCGGCACCACATAAGTGGTCTCTTTTGAGTGTTCTTGTGCTTTGATGTCCGCTTTCGTTACACCCGAGTCATCATTAACCCGACGCACACTGTTCCACTAAAATAGGCGTAACTTCGTCAACCTGTAGAATTCCGGGGTCCGGTTGGTCTCAAAATATTGTTGAAAGTTCACGCTATTAAAATATGCAAAAAAAAACGATCTTTTTATGTTTCCAGAGAGGGAACTTCAAAACCCCCTTAAGCTTTTCGTATCTCCGTTTTTCTGTTTCTCTTTTTCTACGGACCATTTCTTCTTTCGATAGGGGCATGGCAATAACCTAAGAGAATCATCTTCACGTAACCTCATCCATATTCTCACATGCGTCACCAAGATGGTGTCATTCCTCTGACGCATCTATCATACCCCTGGATCTCCCATGTTGGGAGGACCCAGAGGAATGACGATTCAAGCGGGTTTTTATGCACAGCGCGGCATGCTACGTTTTTCTAACCTCAAAATCTGACGATGAATGGGTGTCTAGAAGTTCCACTTGAACAGATAAAGAGCGACTTATTTGATGGAAAATAGATACAGTCAAGAATGACCAGAGGAATGACTCCCTCGTCTGTGACACCACCTCATAACACACAAGTTGTTGAAAAACGCGTAAGCTACAAAAATGACACAACACAATTATAGTAAAGTTATGTTTTCTTGTAGAATATTGGTACTTACATTAAAGTATTAAGTCGCGGGCGATGTGAAGGTTTTTCATCTTCATTATATCCCTGAAAATTATAAGAACTTGCACTTCGTCTATTCTGAACGATGAGTTAAACATTGTTTTTCAACTTGAACATGCAGAAATGTTGCTATTTTTGGCAGTTCTAAAATCGTGACGTAACACAAACCTATAACCCCCTCCTCACGTACGTAGACCGTAACGCCAGGCCGAAGCCCCCCCCCCCCAATTGCGCGACGTTATTTATAGGCATTTTCTGTATCTCAGTTTTTCAGTTGTTTCAGATGTTTCAGTTTCAGCTGTATTTTAGTTTTCTAGCACATATGAAGTCCGGCTAGTTACACTCCAGAGGAACGATTTTCATACTCAAAATACAGAAAAAAAAGGATAACGACGATTTATCTGCCAAATCTGTTTTCTAGGAAGATTTCAAAATATTTCAAACTGTTGTATTCCGAAAAAACCTACAAGGTGATCGAATAGCATCAATTAAAAAAGTCAGATTGCGTGCTAAATGATAGTTTAGGGATAATTACTCATACATCGAAAACGAAAAAAAGAACTCCACACAAAATACCAAATAAAGTAATTGACAAAAATGTACAAATTCCGAGGCTGTATGCATCTATGTCCACATATAAGAAAAATGTAAAGGGTGCGTTGTCTCTAATTTTTGAATTTTCGAAGAGGCTTTGGTAGCTGAGAATTCCACATAGAGAGATGGCGCGAATCCTTATCAGTATCTTATCTAAGATGTTCCACGAACCCAACAAAAATTTTAAAAAATTAAATTGCGGGGGTAATTTTGCCATCGGTAGGATCTCGACGAGGGCAAAGCCAAGGGGACCCATAGCATACGGTCTATTCCAGCTCAAGTCACACAACGATTTCTCACACGATCTTTGAAAATAAATTTCTATGGTGGAAAACCTCACTCCTGGTGGGAAAAAACTTATCTTGTAAAATTTCGATTTAGGAGAAGAATATTTCACAGCTTAGGAGTCAGAAGAGTACTTTTCCGGTCAGGCAAGTGAAAAAACAACTGCATCAATATCGGATGAGATGAAATCCAATTCGGGTGGGTTGTATTCCATTTTGAGTTCTTCTTCAATCATCCCAAACCTATTTTAGCTATGATACCTAAATAACACAGTTGTATATACTGTGTTATTTAGCTACGTCACCCCGCTGCTCTCTCTCTCTCTCTCTATCCCTCTCTCTCGTTGTACTATTAATTTAAATTTACCTGACCAGAAAAGGCTTCGATTCATTTTTTGAGGTGATCCCAACTATCGATCGAGCTTATAAAAGTTACATACATACTTTTTATTTTGCAAACACTGTTTCCGTCACTTTAAACGTTTTTTTACTTTCAAAACCGGAAAAGTACTCTCCTGACTTCCAGATTGTCGAATAAAGGTCCGCAAAATCGAAATTTCACAAAAAGAGTTACAATAATCACAAGCTCAAATTAGCTGGGATGAAAAACGCACAAAACAAGTCCAAAACGTAACAAAAATGTTCAGAACCTAAAAAATGGCTCGAGGGGACTTTTCGCCTTTCTGCAGCCGCAAAAGGTCAAGGGGTGGCGTAAAAATTGGAAAAAAATCAAGCTTTCTTTACTTCAGGAGTGAGAGTTTTGCGTATCGAAATCTATAATTAAAGACGGTGAGGGGAATAGTTGTGTGACTTGAGGTGGAATACCCCCCCCCCCCCCCCCACACACATATACGAACGAGGGACTATTCACCATATGTCTTACCTGCTTCTCTCTGACGTTTGACACACGGAGTGTATCGGACCAAAATCACCCCGGAAGGCGGCAAAGGTCCTCAGAGCAATTAATCTATCTCTGTCTTCCTCTCTCTCTCCCCCTCTCTCTCGCACTGTACCTTTAGATACCCATTTAGAGTGGATATGTGTGTGTATGTAGGCTATAAATATATATATAAAATATATATATTATATATTATATATATATATATATATATATATATATATATATATATATATATATATATATATATATATATATATATATATAGATATATATAAGGGTGTGTGTGCCTTTATGTATGAATAGGTACAAGTGCCGTCTCTCTTGAAGGTATCTTATTCTCCTCTACTTCGATAGGGCAGCCCCAGCCTCTATACCTCGTTGGCGTATAACTTGAAAGTTTGGGCGCTTGAGGAAGCGGGTCGAGACGACACCCTCGACTTCCGAGACGGGGATGAGGTAACAGAGGAGATATAGAGACAGGGGTAGAATGCCGAAGAGGAAGAGAAATGTTGAGCGGGAGAGAGGGAGAAAGAAGGAGGGAGAGAGAGAGAGAGAGACAGAGAGAGAGAGAGAGAGAGAGAGAGAGAGAGGGGAGTAATAAATCAGATTTCACGAACGAGACAAGACACGATAATACCACAAGTACAAGAAACCCGATAGAGTATTTCCCTCTCTCTCGCCCCCTCCCTCGCTGTCTCGCTCTTTCTCCCTTTTTTCTCGTTATATCAAGATTGCCGCCCGACCACCCGAGAATAAGTCCCAGTCTCATTTTCCCATCCGCTCTTTCGAACCGTGACATACAAATCGCCTACGATCACCTCGCACTTCCGCGTTCCCCCCCCCCCCCCATCGCGACGCTCGTATCTCCGGCGATTAGCTGAAAAAAAGTCGAACAAAAAGACATTGTCGCCGCGTCAAAAGTTTCGTCGCGGGGAGGAAAAAAACGCTTTGAGCTACATCGTTCACTTATCGTCGTACAATCACGAGTACAATTTGTTTCGCGAGTGCTAAAAAGGAATAAAAAGTGTGGACTCAAAAAACTCCGGGGAAATCTTCGAATACCGCGAATATATATATATACATATACGTATATGTATATGGAAATGTACTCAATTAAAACTTCAATGGGCTTCGATTACGGTGAGAGGAGGTCGGAGACCCGAGGGAGAGAGGCGCCATTTTTAATGACGAAAATCACCCTTCTGAATGGGTTAATGCTGTATCTATATATATATATATATACGAGGACGATTTCCCACCGGGGCTGGAATACCGTGAGAGGCAAATCTCGACGGTGAAACCGCACTTGTTCTCCGAATGAGTCCATTCCAGTGTCCATTTTCGCAATCCTGCTGCCCTCTTTCTCTCTCTCTCTCTCTGCCTCTGGTCCTCTACATGAGCTTCGAACTCACCTTGGACCGAAGTGCCGGGTTCGTA
>OX632356.1:50575857-50583357 GCA_951751655.1 Ophion costatus | reverse complement strand
AAAAGCAATACGCTTAATAGTTTTTTATTTATAACAAAAAATCGATCAATTTTTTTCGAAAAATCGATACTTCAAGTTCAAAACGTCACCAAATCGTCAATTTTTTTTTCCCCTTCATCGAACGATAGCTATATGTGTCTAAAGTAAAATGCTTTTTGGGTTTTTGTTGCAGGATGAACGTGAAGGCTGTAATCGTGCACACCATCAAAAAAGGACCATCGCGCGTCGAGGGGGGTGGGAGGCGGATTTTTTGATGAAATTGTTTAAAAATTTTTTTGTATGTAGTAAACAGATCAATAAAACTATATGCCAAGTTTCACAAGTTTTCCGTTGTATACTTTCTTCACAAAAAAACTCCCAAAAAGCGGTAAATTTTGCGAAAAAAAACAATCCCCCCTTAAGAACTCTCCCTTTCCTCGAAACCCAAATTATCCATTTCCGAAAAAATATCCTCCCCCGGTATAATTTTTATCGATAACATTGAGCAACATCATAAATTCCCTCCCCTTTTGTCCAAGAATTGAAAAGTACCGAGAGGACTCTGTATTGTAATTTGGATCAAATTAGGACAGCCATCTTGCGAAGCTTTCGTCGTTCCGTGTGCCCCTCGTTATTGCGAAGCTAACTCCGAGGCCCTCGAGCTCTCTCTTTTGTCTCTTCCTATGCTCGTCGCCGGCTCCTCGAGGATCTCCTCGTGGTCCTGCGTCGCGGTGCCCATATATAACCATGGTCAAAGTAAAGGGCAGACAAGATGAGGGCGCGCGGACTCGAGAGATCCCGGAAGAAAGATGGCTCCGCCGCTACCTCTCGTTGGTAGAATAAAACATGTGCAAAAAAGGAAAGGAAAAGGAGAGAAAAGTAAGAGGAAGCAGCGGAAGAAGGTTCGCTGGATAGCAGGACCGGTATAGGGCAAAGGGACTTGCGGACGACTCGCTAATTGACTGTTAAAAAGTGCTTCCCGTCTGTGGCAGTTTTAACAACGTACCGAAAACTCATCGTCCCTTCGGTGTGCGTCTCCCTCCTTTTTTCCATCCCCCCCATGTACATATATATATATATATATATATATATATATATATATATATATATATATATATATATATATCGGTCGGTTTGTTCAGTCTGGAGTCTACGACCTGATGGTTGTGTAAACAGCGTCTCGGAGACTTTGCGACGCTACTCCTCGTTAGCGCAATTGATCTTTTATTTTTCTTCAGCGGGTCTGCATAAGCTTCGGGCCCAAAGAACTGGTCGATTTTCAATTTTTTGTTTCTGACGAGAGTACGTGAAAGACTAAGTCAGGATTTTATACAGAATTAATACCAAGTCTTGATAAACTTGATTATATTGATAAACAGTGGAGTGCTAAGTATTCAAGGGGGTATTCTTCTGTGGAAACATCAGAAAATCGTTTTTTCTGCATATTGTTATAGTGTGAACTTTCAAGAATATTTTAAGACCAGCCAGACCCTGAAATTCGAAAAATTGACGGAGTTACACCTATTTTAGTGGAACAGGGTAGGTCGGGTTGAGGCCTTAGGCCACAGTAATGGGTATAAAATCATGTGCGAATTTAACGATTTTTTTTCGTATTAAAGAGTAATTCACTCATAAAATTAATTACACATCTATTTAATATGAATATCAAGCTGTTAGGAAATATATATATTTTTTTCGATGTACAAAATGGCCGATTACTAATATTATCTTTTGTTAGCTTTTTTTAGGCGCTCCGCGGCGTGACATGTAGCATTCACAATTTTTGACCTAGAACAAAAAACAAAAATTGTCTTCAATCTACATAAGAATATCTAGAGAAGTACGCACGGAATTTAAAAGATATTGTTTTATTCAAAAGTTGTAGGTATTTGAACTTAATTATTTTCCGTGAATAATTTCGTTATAACTGCTCAGAAACTGCTCATAAAATGAAAAGTTTTCGTTTAATCAGAAATTCCGTACGTGCTTCTCTGCGAAATGCAATTGGGAACATAACTTTTAAACTTGAAGTGAATCGAGTGAAATCGTTGAAGTTATTTGTGACGTCAATTGGAAAAACGATCTTTCGAGAAGTTTCGAGTAGTCGGCCACTTTGTAAATCAACAAAAAAGAATCTCACAGCTTGATATTCATACACATCCGTGAAAGAATTCAGCCAGGGCTTTGACTAGGCCCCGATTATTTTTCCCTTACTCCGCAAGGGTCCTAACATGGCACCCGACCAGGTCCCTTGGAGGCCGGTCACACTTTGTCGACGAGGGCCTAAAGATGCTTATGAATCAGGGCTTGCCTCAACAGGACCCGATCGAAGCCACGAAGCAACCCTATTACTGCCCTATAATTATCAGCTTTATTAGTGGGTACATATCAAGCGAGATTGGTCAGAAGAAACTCGAAAATAGAGAACTGATTGTTAATAAATTTTGTTTTGAATCATTCCACCTTTATTGGTACGAGAGCGCCAGATAACGTTGTGCTTTTGCGTAATGGATACGTCGCGGAGATTAACAAAATTTTCGGACGCAACGAGTCTGAAGAATGTTTGCACATTGAAGCAAAAGTGTGGAAAAAAAAACAAATGTATTCATGTACCCAACAAAGTCATCTAAAGTTTACGAATGGCGAATTATCGCAAGAAATTCGGTGGATATTGTTTATCCCGTCACGAGCATTGAACGGAAATTAGTTCAATTAAAAATGTCGGAGCAACCAAACGGTGCTGTACGTACATATGTGCTGTCATTCCTGCACGCATGAATTATATTTTTTTTAAACTATTTGTGTATTGCGATATTTATTTTCCAAATGATTTGGATGTTTATAGAATACAAATTATTTATAGTAAAATTCCACGTGTATGTTTATTTTAAGTGACCTAACCTAGTGTTTTATCGATACCTTAAACTTTAAATATATCACATCTATGGAAGTAAGTCTAAAAACTAGAAATTCTTAAAAATAACTTTGCAAATATATTAAATGCCCTGTAAGAACCACTGCCTTGATGAATCCCGTCTGGGATCTTTATCACTTCCTCGCTACGACCTTTTTTAAATAAATTACCCAACCCTGTTATTTTCCTGTCGGGCCCTAGTCCGATTGTGTTGTGGAAAGTCCTAGTAGGGAATCCATATTCAAACCCTCATGGGCCCCGAACTTTTTTATGACTGCCCTCCTAATTTATTTCACGGGCGTTGACTAGCGGTAAGACGACAATATTTCACAAGATCGTGTAAAATATGTACCAAAACTTTGAACGCGATCATCTCGAAACTACATATCTTTCACACTATTGACATCAATTTGCACAGTTAGCGTTGAAACAGTAGTCATTTTCGGTTCACGATCGCATTTTTTTAATTGGATGAACCATTTGTTAATACCAATGACTACAGCATCCTTTTTTTGAGCCGAAAAATGAGGTTTTCTTCGGAGAAGCTGTCATTTTACGTATTTTTCGAAATTTTGAGAAGTGGACCGTGAACCCATAGCCAGTTGGATATATTTAAAGGATTTTTTTTTTGCTTTCGTTTTAGATTAAATTTGAGCCTGGTAGAGATCTTGCCGTTTCAGGCCTCGCCTCTGGAGGGCTGCAACGCCAACTGCAGCACCACAAACACTAATTGTAAAAGATAAGATAAGAAGAATTGTAAAAGTAAAAGATTTGCTTTCGAAAGAATTACATTGTGTCCGCAAACATGTTTACAACGTACTGGGAAAGAATTAATTTATTCCAACCAATGTGTTACTAGAAAAAAATGTATCATTCTGCCCCTTCAAGGTGGGCTTCCAGAGAGGGATTCCCCGTTAGGGAAGGTGCTACTGTTGCTGCATGGTCAATCGGTGTAGGTGGTTCTGGCAACGAGGGTGATTGGAAATGGAAAATAAAAAATGTAGTTTTATAATAATAAGAAAACTTTCGTATAACCACATTTTGGAAATATTAAAAATTTGTAAAATGATAAGCTGTAAAAAAAGTTCAATTATCGAAAAAAAAGAACCAGCTCTAAGGGAGGAAGAAGGGACCTTTTTGTCTACTAGATAATTCATCTGGGATTTGGAAGAGAAGGTACTTTTATTGAGTATACACTGAACTTATTTTGTCCAATGTTTTATTTGAAAAAAAAAAAAGAAAATTAACAACGTTAGTGAGGTATAAGAGAGCTTCTATATAAAAAATGTGGTCCGAGACGGCTGGCTCGATAACGTGACAATGGTAGTTCTCTAAACTAAAAAAAGTTTTATAACCTGTGTACTTGTCGTTGTACTTGCCCGTTGTTTTTTTCGAAGAAAAATTACAAAATGGGGGTCAAAAAGAAATGTAAGTTTGGCAAAATTTTTACTTCCAGCTGGCGGCTTAAAAATACTAAATTGAAAAAAACGGCCACGTACAATGACAGCTACGGCAACGAAGAAATTTTTTGTTTCTTTTAAATTGAAAATCGAAAAATTATAGCTAGAGTTATGGTTCCGGCCAGGTCGAGAAAATTCATTTCGAGAAAAATGCGATTGATAGTTTTTGTATACGTAAATCGTTGAGCTACCTACTCTCACTAACAATAAGTCATTTGTAACTAGGTCAATTTTCAATATTTTGCCTTAAATTTTTTGTCACATATTATTGAATAAGTATACTTTGAGTTTACTTATACTTGTATACTTGTGGGCGATCTGGCTTTTTACAAAAATCGTCAGGACTCAGTCAATTTTTCGAAATTTTGCAAAATCTTTGTTTCAAATTGAACCCAAGACCATAGGCTATAAACCGACGCGGTATAAAATCATATTTATAAATATTAAAATTTCCAAGGGCCCGTGAAAAAAACAGGTAAAAAGGACTCATAAGCAGCCACGTCCTGCTCACCTCTTCTCAAATTTCGCATGCAGATGCAGTTGTGCAAAACCATCGAAAATTCTTTTTTTTTACGATACTTCGTACAGCCTTCGTCGCTGTCCGATATGAAATAATTCCAGCGCATACGGGAGGCGAGAGTCGCGCAAGGGAAGGAGGTCGAATCGGTTGGACAAAAGGACTCGCAGCAGGGTTTGCAGTCGCCGTCGCCAGCGTCCGACGAGCCGATGCATGTCGTCGATAAATTTATATGCACGATTACGTAGTCATCGAGGAAGCAGTTGGGAATTTTTTTTTTTTTCGATATTGAAGCGTGGCATCTGTCGCACAATTTTGTTCATAGCTCCACTTTCTAGGACGAATATGATGAACGAGCTGAGAGAGTCTGTGATGCGGGGGCGGCAATGAGTATATATATATATATATATATATATATATATATATATATATATATATATATATATATGTATATGTATTTCAGTTTAGTAATTTTTCGTAGTAATTAAGTAAATAATTAGTAGTAGTTTATAATAAAACGTAAATAAGTAAAGTAAAAAATAATTAGTAATAGTTGAGTAAAGATAATAATAATTTTAGTAGTAGTTTGGTAAAAGTCCCTCAGTTTTTGAGATTTCGGCCTTTATGTTTGAAAAAAAATCATCTGCTTATGTTTTCTCATATGCAATTTCTATAAATGATATAAATCGCCAATAACTAGAAAGGAACATCACTTTGATGTCCTCCTCCGATTTTGTTGAAACTTTTTTATGCTGAAGAGTGTCAAAAACTAAGAGACACGTATTTTTTTTTACCGGCGGAAAAACGGTTTTAAGGGGTGAAACGCACCCTCAAAAATGGGGATGTTTTTCGTCGATAACGTTTTAACGGAACGAGATATTAAAAAAATTTCAAATTGCAACAATGTTTATTTTTTCGTGTACTATACATTGGAGATGAGAACGATAACGTTATCGACGAAAAACGAAAAACACCCTTATTTTCGAGGGTGCGTTTCCTGCGTAACCTCCATTATACAACATCAGTATTTTGGCGCCAATTTTGTGATAGCACTGAATTAAGGGGTCCTCGCACTTTAGACGCTAAAATAGACTACTTTAAGGTATTTTTTGATAGGTCTATATTATAGATATTGATATCAAAGTTGTTACACTTAATGAATACACTTTCGAAAAACATACATAAAAAATGGATTTATGTAATCCAGACAAACTATAAACGCGTTTTTCTCGAAACAACGTTTTTCGACGGCTTGTTGATCAAATCTTCGAAACTACTGAACCGATCCTTATGACATTTTAACCACATATTCTCTACAACTGTAGCTATAGCGCATCGAGGATTTCAATTTTGATATTTCCTATTTTTTTTGTTGCTAAAAACTAGTCCGTTATTTTGTTATTTTTGCATGTATCAAAAATCGTATGATATGCGCTATAGTCACTAACATACTGAACCTAAAACCGTTTGATTTTTTGTTTCGGATGATCCATCTCCGAGATTTCATCAACCGCGCAGACCTACCATTTTTCAGGACATTTTTTTTACTGCCATTCTCGTATATACTTAGTGACTTGAATAGAATTAAAAAAAAAAATGTATTCCGAATGTGTATTTATTAAGGCCTTAGGCCACAGTAACGGGTATAAAATCATGTGCGAATTCGACAATTTTTTTTCGTATGAAAAAGTCATTTACTCATAAAATTAATTACACATCTATTTAGTATGAATATCAAGCTGTTAGAATTTTTTTTTCCGATGTACAAAATGGCCGACTCCTAATATATTCAACAACAACAATAACTTCAACAATTTTCACTCGATTTACTTCAAATTTAAAAGTTATGTTCCTAATTCCATTTCGCAGAGAAGTACGTACGGAATTTCCGATTAACCGAAAACTTTTCATTTTATGAGCATTTTTATACGAAATTTTTCACTGAAAATTTATTTCTTAAGTTCAAATACCTACAACTTTTGAATAAAACAATATTTTTAAAATTCCGTACGTACTTCTCCAGCTATTCTAATGTAGATTGACGAGAATTTTTGTTTTTCGTTCTAGGTAAAAAATTGTGGATCCTAAATGTCACGCCGCGGAGTGCCTAAAAAAAAGATAAAAGAAAATATTCGTAGTCGGCCATTTGTCGCATCGGAAAAAAAAATTCTAACAGCCTGATATTCATACTAAATAGATCTATAATTAGTTTTACGAGTGAATCACTATTTCATACAAAAAAAATTGTTAAATTCGCACATGATTTTATACCCGTCACTGTGATCTAACCCCTTAAGTGTAACAACTTTTATATCTCTATCTATAATATAAACCTGTCAAAAAATTCATATCTAGCGCATTTTACCATCTAGAGTGAGAAGACCCCTTATCGATATCTGTATTGTCAATCCGTTTACAATACTTAATACTTCTTTCGGGAATAATAGGTGGTCGAACACGCCATCTAAATAGAATGCTTAGATATACTTTTCGCTTATACCTGTGTTAACGATATTATATCATTGCAGTGTCAATGAACTATAGAGAGTTTCGCTATCTCCTTTTTTATCGTAGGCGTTTCTTTTCATACCACGAACTCCTCCGTCAGTGAACACAAGCGAGGAAGAAAA
>OX632356.1:50566921-50575657 GCA_951751655.1 Ophion costatus | reverse complement strand
GTTGGAGTTGGAGTTGGAGTTGGAGTTGGAGTTGGAGTTGGAGTTGGAGTTGGAGTTGGAGTTGGAGTTGGAGTTGGAGTTGGAGTTGGAGTTGGAGTTGGAGTTGGAGTTGGAGTTGGAGTTGGAGTTGGAGTTGGAGTTGGAGTTGGAGTTGGAGTTGGAGTTGGAGTTGGAGTTGGAGTTGGAGTTGGAGTTGGAGTTGGAGTTGGAGTTGGAGTTGGAGTTGGAGTTGGAGTTGGAGTTGGAGTTGGAGTTGGAGTTGGAGTTGGAGTTGGAGTTGGAGTTGGAGTTGGAGTTGGAGTTGGAGTTGGAGTTGGAGTTGGAGTTGGAGTTGGAGTTGGAGTTGGAGTTGGAGTTGGAGTTGGAGTTGGAGTTGGAGTTGGAGTTGGAGTTGGAGTTGGAGTTGGAGTTGGAGTTGGAGTTGGAGTTGGAGTTGGAGTTGGAGTTGGAGTTGGAGTTGGAGTTGGAGTTGGAGTTGGAGTTGGAGTTGGAGTTGGAGTTGGAGTTGGAGTTGGAGTTGGAGTTGGAGTTGGAGTTGGAGTTGGAGTTGGAGTTGGAGTTGGAGTTGGAGTTGGAGTTGGAGTTGGAGTTGGAGTTGGAGTTGGAGTTGGAGTTGGAGTTGGAGTTGGAGTTGGAGTTGGAGTTGGAGTTGGAGTTGGAGTTGGAGTTGGAGTTGGAGTTGGAGAGAGAGAGAGAGAGAGAGAGAGAGAGAGAGAGAGAGAGAGAGAGAGAGAGAGAGAGAGAGAGAGCATGAGAGAGCGAGAGGGGGTAGTGTGAGAAAGCAAGAGGGCTAGAGGGGAGCGGGAGGTTGAGACAGAGAGGGCGAGGGGAGTGAGGGAGAGAGCAGCTAGTTGTTTCCATAAATGCCAATTTCCCTGTAATCAAAGCCTGCGAGGGAAATTCCGCCATCGCTTCTCTCTCTCTTTCCCTCTCCTATCTCTCCCTTTCTCTTTCGGTCTATCGCTTTCCCATCTCTTCCTCCTTCGTCCTATGCCGCTCTCTCTCGTCTTTTCGCTCTCGCTCTTTTGCTCTTCTCGAACTTAAACGTTCCGCCATTATGTCCCGGCCGGTTAATTAATACCCGAAAATGATAATCGCTACACGCTCTGGCTGAGCTTTAATTTTGTACTTCTCTACGGCAACATTTGCCGAGAAAATTCGTCGTTCTCTGCTCCGTGCGACCCTTCAGCCCCATTTACACATCTTGATAACCTCGTAACGTACACGGCGGGGCTCTTCGAGATTAAAACAGGTCATTCCGACTCTCCAGGTTACACGTATATTTTCAATCTTTCCTGTCGTCCTTCGTGTCCGCCCTCCGGTCTTTTTTACGATTTCGTTTCCTCTCGTCTTCAGCCCACACCTTTTTCGTGCACTGTATCGCATTCCCACACGAGGGCACAGGGCAACTGATGGAAACACGGCCATTTTTCCACGCTTTTTTCCGTTTCCGCCGCCATTTGAGACTCGGCAATGCTCCGCCCGCTTTGCGCAGTCGTCGGAGCGGTCACCCAACCGAGTAGTGGCTCGCGCAAGCGATCCTTTCACCCAGCTTTCAATTAATTTTATTTCGGTACGATCAGGATGTCGTGTTAAATTATTCGTTGCTTTCTCAAATAAGCCGGGAACAAAGGGTTCCGACGTGAGTAAAGGCGATGGCCGATACCGCCCACAGTCGGCCAAATTTTGTCGTCACCCAATTTTGCGACGTACTCCGGACGAGGTACGTTCGCGAAGCTCTTATATTTTCACACGAATAGACGAGCGACACACCGGATGAAGCTCACGGAGCCTCCGCCAGTACAAGGACGTAAACGCGTTATGTACAATAGTAATGGGAAGCTTATATCTAGATGAAATGATAAGCTTCTCCATTACAACGTTCGAGCTATACAGATTCGCGAATCTTAGTTTGAACAGAGCAGAATCCTCATACTATGGTCATACATTTATGTATACATATATATATATATATGTATATATATATATATATATATTTATATATATCCATAACATTTCCTCTCTGCACTCCAAATCGGATGACTCTATGTACCCCTGTGAGATAACGAGCTTACTCGATAGCCTTACGGAATTGAATCGACCGCCGTATACATACATACATATATATATATATATATATATATATATATATATATATATATATATATATATATATATATATATAGATATATAAATATATATGTATATATATATAGATATATAAATATATACGTGTATATATATATATATAAAATCCACATTACTTGATTTCACCAAAATCATTCCCCAATCTCTTTAATTAACGTTTGGAGATTTGTTACGTGGAATCGTCTCGCGTGCTTGAATATTTAAGCGGTCCGCGGTGCTTAACATTTGAATAAGACGATTTTTTCCCCATAGTTTTATAGCCTAGGGTCTTGCGTTTGTTAAATTATTACTTAGCGTCCATTATTCATTATTTATGAATCATCATGTAATACTTTTTTTCTATGGTCCAACGTAACCCTTGGGAGTTTTTAAGTATTACCCTTTTCAATTGAACCCTTTCCTATCACTCCCTACCTACACTTCGCTAATCTATTGCACAGTTTTATATCTTAGGGGCTTGAATTTTTAGTCATTATTTTATCTAACATTATTTGTTGTTTTTCTATTTATTATTTATTATTCATCGTCCATTATTTAGTTTTTCCGGGTATTCGTTTACTATTTTTTTCTGTGTAATAACGTATACATTTGTGGATTTTCACGGATTAACTTTCTCAATCGAACCCTTTCCCATCACTCCCTACCCGCACTTCGCTTATCTTTCGCATAGTTCTATAGCCTAGGATGCTGAATTGTTTTATTTTTATATTTTCACTTATTATGTATATTTTTTCCTTCACTGATTATGCATTGTTCATATTGTCCATTATTTGGTATTTATAAATTATTATCTAATATTTTTTTCTGTGTTCCAACGTACACACTTGTGGGTTTTTACGTACTAACCGCATTAATGAAACTGCCAAATTTAATGTTAATTATCTCGAGCTAGAAACAGTACAAGCTCGTTGAAATTTCACATATAGGTAGACATTGCAATTTTTTTTGCCCATTAGAAATTTCGATAAGTTCTTAGAGCTTTAGAAACTTAGAAGAATTACCTCAAGGCGGAACATTATTGGGACGGGCAAAAAATCGATGTTTTTGCATTTTCTCAAAGTCTACATACTCAAGTATCGGTGAAAGAAATTTCAAGTAAAAATATTGAAAATTGACCAAGTTACAGACGATTTTGTGAGAGTAGATAGCGCAACGATTTACATATATGTATTTTTCTCAGAGTGACCGTTAATTCTTGACCTGGACGAAAGCATACCTCTAGCTATTAATTGTCCGATTTTCAATGGAAAAAAAAAAAATTTCGTAATTGCAGTAGCTATCGTCGTACATAGCCGTTTTGGCTTTTGTTTGGAATTGACTCTTTTTTTAAGCACCCGAATATGATAAAAAATTTCACCAAAACTCGTTTTATTAAACACCGCCAATTTGTGATTTTTATCTTGAAAAAATGGTTACGTACAGCGAGAATTACATTTATATAAATTATAAAACATTTTTATATTTATTTCAGCCCAATCATTATCAGTTATCGATCTGGCCGTCGGAACCCATTTATTATACAGGGGTTCTCTTATACCTCAATAACAGCGTTCATGTTTTACTTTTTCAAATAAAAATTTACACGATACGAGTTTAATGTATGCTTAATAACATACCTTTTTTCCATATCTCAAATAGATAATTTAGTAGACAAAAAAGTACGTAAAAAACAACCTTTTTCGGCCCGTCACAGTGATATCCTCCCTTAGGGGGGTAAATAAATATAAATGGTCGAAAATGACGAAAAATTTCGGGATTTTTTTCCAACGCAACGACTGAACCAATCGTTTTGAATTTTGTAGGGTATTTTAGTGTACATTAGAAGATATGAAAAACATTTTTTTTATCGACGTTCATCAGCAGCCTGTAGCCAATTGTTGCTGAACGAATTTTCGAAATTTGCGGCAGAGATAAAAAAATACTGTTTATCCGATTCATTTCAACCAAAGGTTTTTGGACACATAATTGCAAACCCTCGTCGATAAACCTCCATATTCAATAAAAAATGTAATTAAACAATCGTTTTTTGCATAAAAAACACGAAAGTTTTCAGCGAAAATTCGATCTTTTTTTCTGAGTGCCACCATTATTACAATATTTAACTTTTTCAACTTTTTTTTCGTTTATCGACCGCGTACTTTTATATAGAATGTCATGGTTTTTGAATTTTTTGTTTGAAATTTAAAAAAAACTACATCTGCCGCAGTTCGACATCGCGGGGAAAATTCGTTCAGCAACAATTGGCTGCAGGCTGCTGATGAACACTTATCATCGATTAAAGAAAATGTTTTTCATGTCTTCTAATTTACAATAAAATATCCTACAAATTTCAAAACGATTGGGTCAGTAGTTGCGTTTGAAAAAAATCTCGTAATTTTTCGTCATTTTCGACCATTTATACGTATTTCCCCCCCTTAAAAAGAGACACAAAAAATCGATTTCTCGAACGTAAATAAAAGCCTTGACAGCCCGAGTATTCAATTCGAAGCCGGTGCTACAATGTCAACACAAATGAGCCGCAATTTGCGAGCTTTTTTTCTTAAATCATCCAAGACAAATTTATTTATTAAACAATCGTTCGTTTTTCCTTCCTTCGCTTTCGCTAAAATACACGATGCAACTCAATCGTCCGTTTCGTAAAAGAAAAAGCAACCAATTTGTGAAAGAAGCATTTGCCCAAGACCAATGAAGAAACGAAAAAAAAATTCAATTTCCCGAACGTAATTAAAAGTCGCGACTCTCCAAGTTTTCAATTAAAAGGCAGCGTCACAAAAACACCATGAAAGATCGGCAATCGACTAGTTTTCCAAAATGGCCAAAAAATAATTCATTCACCAACAATCGTTGATATCTTTCCCCTTCGCGAAAATACACCACGCGAATCGTCCAATTCCCAAAAAAGCCAACAAATTGTGAAAAAGCTCTCGCTCGAAAGCCACCTCAGTGTATCGACAACATTTTATTCGCCCCCAACGAGGCCCGTGTACTTTTAATAAACAGCAATCAATCTCGATCCTCATTTCAAACCTCCATCATGATCCAAAATTCTGAAGACATTCAGCCTAGTACTCGAAGAGTACTTTGCCTGCAATTGATCGCCATAATCGACTGCAATTGAACAGATTCTCATGCTCTCATCGAACAACGAGTGTTTGTCAATCTGGAAGATACACTTCGAGCACGATGTTCGTATATGCATATCCGGTTGCGCGAATCTATCTAGACAATCTCGAATTTTCCTTGAACAATCTGTGCGCGTTTCTATCGGAACACATACACGGATGCAACTGTGCATTCTCGTATGCAAACACAATCTCCGATCGGTTTTCGACATCTTCGCATGCCCGATGAATATTATACACGGGCGGAGAGAGGATTGGCTTGTGACGTAGACTCGCGATGGTATATTAAACGGAAAAGCTCTTTGAATTGAGCTTTTGGAATATTGCCGGGAGTACCCATGGAGGAGCTGGGTAAGCTCTCTCTCTCTCTCTCTCTCTCTCTCTCTCTCTCTCTCTCTCTCTTGGGCATCCTTAGTTCCGGAAATATACACACAGCTATATGCATATGCATATGTATATATATGCATACATATATGCTATATGCATATATATACATATACATGCATATGCCACGCTCAATCGACTATTTTAGATCCGACCCCTTTTGATTTGGCTGAGATTTAAATATGTTTTTGATTCCTCCTAAGATCGGTTATGATTTTTTTCAAAATTTTTTACATAATCGGAAATATGTAGTGAATTTTTGAAAAAACCAACGTTCTTTTAACAAATGCCCATAACTTTCTGAAAAATTCACCAAATGAGATCGTTTTTTTTTTCAATTTTTTTGTTTCGAAATGTAAATACTTTATGAAAAAAAAAAACATTTAAAAAATATTCAATCATCTTCAATATCATTTTTTTAGCTTTTTAAAAATAAAAAACACCAATTTTTCAAAATTCGACCTTTTTGATTTGCGGTTTTTTTTTCGTAAAAAAGATGTGACAAATTTAGCGTTTTTTGCCCCAAGACCTATCGTGGTAAGGTTTTACTTTTTCCTTTGAAAATGGAAAAATGTCTGTTAAAATAGATAATATTGGCTAAAGGTGGCCGAGTTTTTTTTGTCATCATGTTTCGATCATAAAAAATAAAAAAATGTTCTTTCGATTTTTCGAGGAAAAATTACATCTTTATTGTTAATAAGTAATGAAATAAGAGATTGAAGGAGGAAACAGTTGGCCAATACTACTGTTACACTGAGTAAGTCTAGGACATTTTAAATCAATCTGTTCATTAGACGTCGAGGAAACGTGTACACCGTTGTAAAAAAACGTAGTTTCGAGAAATAAGCGTTTAAAGTTTGATTACTTAGCAGTTCTATCGTTGTAATCATAAGTTTACCTTCAATTTGAGTTGCCTCAAGCGACTATCGACTTTCTCAAAAGTTTACAGTAGCCTAACCCTTTAACCGAAAACGGAGTTTTTTTCCAGAATGCTCAATTTTTTTCTGATAGATACTACGCATCACAAAAATACGCTATATTTTTTTTCGCAATGGTCTCAAAAACCATTAATTGTTTAATTTTCTTCTCACTCTGGGTTTTTAAAGGGTCTGGCACGGAGACTTTGCAACCGAAAAAATAAAATAATATATGTATATATATACATATATATATATATATATATATATATATATATATATATATATATATATATATATGTATATGTATTTGTATATATGCCCAAGTGAAACTATTACGAAATCCTTCTTCTCTTGGTCCATCTCTCGAGCCGCTTACATAGTTAAGGTAAACTGGCAATTTTCGTGTAATTGAAGCTCCGAGCTCCGAGTATTTGGGTCTATCGGAGAGCGAGCGCTTATATGGGCGAGATGGCGAATAGCAGTACGAAGGAAACGTGCCAGTAGCGGAAGCGGGCAGCACCCTCCGCTTGCGCCATTTTCCGGATCCTTCAACTATGTATCTACAGGGTGACAGTTTTAAGATGGCCGTATGGTTTTTGAGGGCCGGGCAAGGGAATTTTGCGACCGAGAAAAATATCATACGTAAGGGTTTTCAACTCCCCTTTGAAAAAAAATACAACGTATTTACGGGACGAGTAGCATTGATTAGAAAAAATGGAGCTTTCGGCAAAAAAGAATACAAATTCTATTTTAATTTCAGCAGTATGCAGATAATTAAACTTCGAAAACGAAACACTCCTAAAAACATTTTTTGAGGGGCTTTGTCCAGTTGTAAAAGTTAAAAGTCCGTTTTTTCAAAATCAATATATTTTGACAGTATATCATCGTATAAATGTTCGCCGAAAATTTCACCAGTTGACACCCGTTTAAACGCTTTTTTCTCGAAAGTACCTTTTCAAAATTGGTGAGTGAAATATCTCAATAACAATTTCATTGATCTTTTTGAAATTTTTAGGGCTTTTTCTAGATGTAAAAATATAATATTTGAACGGACGATTTTTTTTCCGATGTGTACCTTCGATTTGATGAACGAAAAATGCCTATTTTTCCACCAAAATCAAAACTGTCAATTCATACACGCGCCATTTTGTTTCCATTTGATATTTCGGAAATTCCTTTCATTACTCATAGAATAAACTAGTATATTTAGTAACGAAATCTAGTTGATTTTTTTAGTTTAAAAATACCTGGCGCAGGAGGGCGAATCGATATTAATTAAATATTTTTACGTAAAAAATTAGAGGCTTTTTCGGATGATACTTTTTGAAACATCCAATTTTTGTAGAAATGTATTAACACGGTTTTCGAAAGTAAATCCCGAAAATGAGATATTTTCGATCGCTACAACTGGGCACAACCCGTTAATAGAATTCAATTCCACTTATCCACATTAAAATGCATCTTTGACAATTTTTTTCTCGACGATATACGCGAGAAAACTTTTTCAGGAGCGTCTACCTCGAATGCGCTTACCTTGCTATGCAGCCGTTGTTCTTTTTTCCAATTGTATATTCAATGGTCCGTAATGTCGTTTGTACTTGACAATTTCAAAAAGTAGTACGTTTTATACGTGGCGAAGAATTTATCAACTGGACGAAAATTCGCGACGAGGCTGCTCTCGCGTTTAATTGTAAGTACACCGAACGCAACATCCGCGGAGTATTTAATTTAACTGTGAAATCTCGGGTGAATAATTTGTCGCGTACACATTTTATTTACCCGATAACGTTCGCTGGCTGTATGGAGGAGCGCGGACGAACGAAAGTAATAACCGATCGAACGCGCACCCGACACGAAGCGTTATTTATATAATAAATCCGAATGCGAAACCGCGCAAACGGCGTTTCGAGCTGTCCCGCGTATGTGCAAATAAATTTGCAAAAGTCCCGTATAATTCTGTGTGCGTACGGTGTGCATAACAATTGTTATTGCGAACTCTACCGAAAATTATATTTATTTGGACGTGATACTCGTGCACCCCTCGCAATCGTTATATCGCTTTATATATGTATAAATGACTGTGGAAGGAAATTTATGGACACGAATGCAGAGAGACGATATTGTTTACCGGTGTAGTTGAGAAACGTGATTTTATTTTATTT
>OX632356.1:50514421-50561921 GCA_951751655.1 Ophion costatus | reverse complement strand
CCGTCCTCCTCTGGCTTATCGCGCTTCAAATCTCATTGTTTACAAAAATTACCCCCACCGCCTCTTCGGACGGCCATTGGAAGCCTCGTATCGACCAATCGACAGCAATGCATACGATAAAAAATGGATCAATAATGAGATTACGGAAACGAAGATTGGCTCCAGCCTGGAAAGAAAGAAGAAAAAAAGTGGCCGTTAAGGATGTTCAGTCCCAAATCGCAAATGATGATAAAATTCTGAAAATTTGGTATGTTTTTGTATGAAGTATTTCAGAGGTCGTGTAAAAATTTCACGACAATTAGGAAGCTCGTTATTGAACAATTAACATTCACAAATTAAATGTTGTTTTATGGAAACTGATGTAACTTTGCAATAAGTTTTTTTTTTGACCTCTCAATTTTATAATATCTACAATATACTGAAAGCAACGGAAACAAAACGAAGTTTATCGATAATTTTTTTTATTTCTTTTAAAAATTGTTCTTAACTAAATGTTAATTTTTTAATAACGAGCTTCCTAATCGTCGTGAAATTTTAACACGACCTCTTAAATACGTCATACAAAAACATACCAAATTTTCAGAATTTTCTTATCATTTTTTCTTTCAACCCTTAAGGAGGTTGAAGTAATGATGATAGAATTCTGAAAATTTGGTATGTTTTTACATGAAGTATTCAGGAGGTCGTGTAAAAATTTCATGACGATTAAGAAGCTATTTATTGAACAATTAACATTAACATGTTTCATAGGGACTCAACATCCTTAATTCAGGTCTCGTTGTTGCTTGTCTTGTGAATTATCATTATCCCCCCTCGTGGGGATACGGTGTTTTTCATTTTTTTTTTAATGTGGGAAAATACCGAAGTTCGCAAATCTCGGGAAAGCGCGCGGGTACTATTTTGTCGCGATATTGCGGCTGGCTGCTTTTTCTCGCGCGTTTTTATCAACAGTCATTTATCTAAACGGTCTTGTTTGCATTCCCATATCGGATAATTGTCCGACTTCCATTCGAGCCCGTTTTATACGCCCCTTCCCCCTTTCTCTCTCTCTCTCTCTCTCTCTCTCTCTCTCTCTCTCTTTCTGCCTCTCTCTCTCTCCCCCCTCACCCTCTCTGTTGCTGTTTGCTCCAAGAATTTTCTTCACCGTCACAAAAAGAGAATCAAATAAATCTTGCAACGCGGCGATTCGTATCTTCATCACGAGGCCTCGTTTGGTAAAGCTCGCTAAGCCTTTTTCGTCCGTGGATGGAAAACGTTAGAGTTTTATTATGGATGGAGAGGGAGAGAGAAAGAGAGAAGAGTCTAGCGACCGCGCGAGCTTGCGGCGTTATTAAAATTGCTTTCACTTCGGGCCCTTTGGCTCTTTCTTTGGTGAGACGGGGAGAAAGCGAAAACCAGCCACCAAAGTACCACCCCCGCCCTCCGTCGCTGGTCCCACATCCTGAAGAGCGTCGCGGCGCGAAAATGAAGCGGGGAAGAGAGAGAACGCCAGCAGGAGTTTCATCCCCTTCGCGTGTAATTAATGGTCTCGGCTCGAGGAATTTCTTGGTGCGAGAGCTTTACGCGCCCACCTTTCCGCACCCTCCTGCACCGCGGAACTTTCTAACGCCGCTGCTAGCACCGACACTTACTACCTCGCGGCCTCCCTTCTACCCACGCCTGCTTTTCCTTCGCCGCTATATTGGGATTCCCTACGAAAAAAACTGAAAACCCATTAACCATATTTTTTTTGCCGCAACCGAAAGAACGCGGCAGAAAAACGTAAAAGCAGATGCCGGCGGGGGCGAAAGGCTGGTAAACGCTTTTTGGCTGACCCTTTGTCCCTTATGCTGGTCCTGATACTCTGTTCTTTTCTTTATTCTGTGGATTTAGGCACATGAAAAAAAAACCTATGTTATTCACTCGCACAATGTTATTAAGCGGAGGGTAGAGGTTTCCGCGTGAAAAAAAACGATGTTTTGCGAATTTTTTTCATCTATATGGATAGAGTAGATTTATTGAAACCTTTTGTACATTGTTAAGTGTCATTTCAGGAACATTCCGTGAAATTTGTACGCGAAAATATCCACAAACAAGCCGGTGACAAAGCTTTTCCGAGAACGCCTTTGGAAAAACACGATTTGCGGTGTTCACTGTATCTCAGCTAGGAATGATCTGAAATCAAGTACCATTAAAATTTAGTCAAAGTATCATCGAATCCTCCGTCCAACGGTCTTTGGTAATTATTTTTTCATTTCTAAATTTTTGGTGGTCATGTAAAGTGAAAAGTGCTATTTTTCACGAAAAATTCCGCCATCTTGGGCGTGGAAAACCCCCTCAATGTAAAAAAAATCTCAAAGTAACCGTTGGGGGCAGGTATTTTATGTGTAGAAAGTGTGTGCCAAGTTTGAAATAAATCGGTCATGTAGTTTTCAAATGGCAGTGAACACGGACTTTGAAAAAGTGCTTTCGAGAAAAACGCGTTTGAAGTTGTCGCTGTCGGAGCTACAGTGTTGGAGGAGCGGGACTGAATAGGCAATAACTTCTAGAGTTTTGCTCTGATCGACTTGAAATTTTGGGATTATATTCTTGAAATGTTTAACTATAAGAAAATACAAAAAGTCGATTTTTCAAGAGATTTTAGAGAGCACAGTAATGCGACGGTCCGAAAAAGCTCAATTTTTCCCGAATTTTGCTTGTATAGTAGATTATTCATCTGGGATCTGGAAAAAAGTATATTATTAAGGATACATTGAACTTATTACGTGTAAATCCGTATTTTTTAAAATTCAAAATTAACAACGTCATTGAGGTATGGTAGAGCCTTTTTATAAAAAATGTGGTCCAACGGCCGGATCGATAACTTGACAATAGTTGGTCTGGAAAATGAAAATAAAAAAGTATTATAATTTATATAAATGTAGTTCTCGTGGTACGTAGCCATTTTTCCGAAAAAATTCACAAAGTGGCGGGCGTTAAAAAAAGTATAATTGTGCCGACATTTTTACTCATATTCGGGGGCTACAAAATGCTAAATTGCAAAAAAAGGTTACGTATTAGGATAGCTAATGCCGTTACGGAAATTTTCGTTCCTTCCAATTGAAAATCGCACAATTGTAGCTAGAGTTATGATTCCGGCCAGGTCGAGAAAAGTCGTTTCGATAAAAACGCGATTGAAAGTTTCAGTATACGTAAATCGTTGCGCTATCTGCCTTGACTAAATCGCCTGTAACTGGGTTAATTTGCAATATTTGTACTTAAGAGTTTTTTAAACTTAAAAAAAGCTCGATAACCGTCACAGTGGTGTTCTGCCCTAAGTGCAAATAAAATTCTTGGCAAATTGAAGCTCTCTAACTGAGTTGAAATTTCTTTCTCCATTCAACATTAAGTACTTTACATACTGATTAATATTTAGCAAATCTGGTTGAAGATGTTCAAAGTTGGGTGTTACATTTTTGAAAAGCTCATTTGTTTAATATAAAATGTAATCTAATTAAATTATATCGTAACGTTTTGAAAAATCCTGCTTTTCATTCCCAACAAGAACGCACTCAGGAAAGATTAACGTTTTGCAAGCAGCTTCTTTTTTTTTTACTGAATACTGATATCGGGATTGAAAAAAAACTTTTTACATCTGTAATCGCCAGCCTTGCACTTAAATTGGTTTCCAGAAATATGATATATTCCTCTACTCATTCAAATTCAAACATAAAGTCCGAATGTTGTTTGTAAATGATATGTTCCAAAAAAATTTGTGCTGGAGAACTCAAATCCAGCATAAATTTTTCTCGTACTGAAGGATGTCTTATGAAAGCATGAAATACGATTTCTCGCCAAAACACCCTTACGCATCAGTCAATGTCAGTTCACACTGAATTAATGTAGTTATGTCTCTTGAACAGAAAAGCTCCTTTTGAAAATACTTTCGAGGCTAAGGAGATGGTTTGTCAAGCATTGGGGAAAGATGCCGTATCCATCAGTATCGTGAAGAAGTGGTTTGAAAGGTTCCGGAGTAGAAATTGCGACCTCAAGGAAACGAGAGAGCGAGGTGGCCAAGAAATTTGAAGACGCCGATTTGGAGGGTTGCTGGATGAAGATCCTTGCCAAACGCAATCGGAGCTTGCAACTGCATTAGAAGTTACCCAACAAGACATTGCGATTCGATAAAAAAAAGCTCGGTCAAATTCAAAACGGCCTTAAACAGCTGAAGGGTCTAGGTCGGTCATATTGCTGCATGACAAATGGCAGACCACACCCAGTAAAAAGGAGACGCTTTAGATTCGTTGGGTTGGGAAGTTTTGCCACACCTGGCGTATTCACCAGACGTTGCTCCATCGGATTTTCACTTGTTCCGATCGGTTCAACATCATTCGGCTAATCGCCGAATTAATGGACTCAAATCGACCATATTTTCACCGCCACGGAATTCGCAATCTGCCTGACAGGTGGGAGAAATATGTAGAAGCAAACTGAGATTACTTTCTCGATCGAAATGTACCTTGATTTTGAGTAAATAAATTATTATTTCCATGAAAAAAGGCCGTGAACTTATTTGTACATCTAATATATATGAATATGTATATGCGTGATATTCCCGCAATGATCACTGCAGGAGAACGAAATTCATAAACAAGGATATTACAATTTTAAATAAAAAAATTGCACTTGCCTTCAGTTCTAATCGATATAATATAATTCCCTGTAGATCGCACTGATCTTTCAGTTTTGTGAGATTTATCACGATTAAAAGGAATAGTAGGGCCAGAGGAATGAAACAAACCTTTTCCAACCACGTTTTATCGCTTCATTAATAAGTCCTTTTTTTCATCGAAGTTTGATCTTGGTCTTTTTGTTTCAACTTCTCTCTTTCCACAGGATCCTGTTTAAGCCTTTCGTATTTTCGTTTTTCAGCTTCTCTATTTCTACGATATACTGGACCTGGACTGCGTGACGAACAAGGAGAAAGTGACGGAGGCACTCCGTCAGGCGATGAACGATACAATGGATCTGAAGGTAAATATCTTCGGCCCAAACAGACAGAGACAGCGTATAGCTGTGTGTGATCTTGAGGAAGGCGCCACAAACGCCCTACTCAAGAAAGGGTGACCGAAAATCAGATGGATGAACTGCCGTGTTCGGCCTAGGACGACTGTGCCAAAGTGCTACAGGCGCCTTGGATACGGACACACTAGGCCGAACAGCAGCGGAAAGGACAGAGCACAATGCTGCTGTAAATGTGGCAAGACGAACCACATCGGCAAGGACTGCAAAGACAAACCATCGTGCTTCCTATGCGACGAGGCGGGGCACAAGAGTACCGCGCATGTGACGAGGTCCGGGGCGTGTGCGGTCGTCAGGGCTACGGTGGAGGAGTGCAGGAAGAAGATGAAGACATGGGAGTCCTACAAGAAAACATGCACAGATACGAGGAAGCACACCTCCTGCTTTCTCAAATCGCGACCGAACACGACGCTGGCGTACAGATACTTAGCGAGCAATACAGGGTCGCTACGACTCCGACGTGGTTCTCAAACGGCACGGGCACCCCGGCCATCTAGGTCAGAGGTACCGGAATTCGCCTGCTCGACAGCGGAGCGGGGGACGGCTTCGTCTGGGTGAGGGTGGGCGGCCTGACTTACGTCAGCGTCTACCTGACTACAAACTGCTCCGCCAGAGAGTGCGAGGACGAAACGGGCAGACTGGAGGACGCGTTGAGGGAGCTGTCGGGTGACTTGATAGTCGCGGGTGATACCTCTATGCGAGAGCGATTGAGTTGGGGATGACCAAGACGGACGGACGTGGACATCTGCGGCTGGAAATGACAGGAAGACTTAAGGGAGCTTTCCAGTGTGAAATTTTCAAAAAATCGATTTTTTTTTGCTTTATCGAATAGTATACACTCTTCCGAATATTCCCTGAAATTTTCATGCCGAAATTCAGATTATTTCGGTTACTGTACAGCATTTCTTGGAAGAAGGCAACGGAGCGCTACAGCTACAGCGAAACTTTGAACGCGTTTTTCTCGAAACAGCATTTTTCAAAACGGTGTCCAACTTGGAGGGCAGAGTTTTAAAGCTATCGAGTTGAATTTTTTACACAATATTCTTAACGTCATTGTTTATCGTGCTATGGAAGCTTTTTTTTTTTTTTGACATCTTCCTATTTTTTTGTAAAAAAAACTGCCAAAAAAAATGCTAAAATCGATACTTTTTGTTCAAGCCGGCGCCATTTTTGCAAAAAAAAAAAAAAAAAGCCTCCATAGCACGAAAGCCAATTATATACCGATCAATAATCTTTTTGTGTTTTTTGTTTTAGATCAAAATTGTGACCCCCAACGTGGACACCACATCCAAGTGCATTTTCTGCAACAATTGTTTCATCATTTTTATAGATATTAATTAATAAATAAATCGATCTTTAAAAAATTGTTTTGTATTCTTCAATACCCAATTAATATACAAAAAAAAACCAGACCGATTAGATTATTTTTTCTTTAAAAAAAAAAATCGCGAAAAACAGCGATTTTTCGGGCTGTCACACTGGAAAGCTTCCTTAACCTGACTGTCACAAATACGGAACACGTACCGACGTATATAAGAGCGGGGGTGGGCTCCTCGATACCGGACGTGACGATGATCTCGAACAGTATCGTGCCGCTGATGAGGCGATGAGCGCAGATCGACGACAACACAGCCAGGGATCACCAATACAGTGTGGTTGAGGTGGCGGGACCCACAACGACGCGACGCAACGGGTTTGCGCAGACGCTGTGGTGGAACACGCGGAAACTGGGCAGCGATAGGTTCTCGAGGGTGTTGTTGGAAACAGTTGCACCCTCAGAGAACGTACCAGACGAACTGATAGACTGATAGTACATGAACTGAACGACTCGTGGACGAGACACTGAAACTGACAAAACGGCTCTGCAAAGCTTCAACGCCAGAGTTGGACAGACATCGCCGAATTGCGGAGGCTCTGTATTCGGGCGAAGCGATGAATGTACCGGGCTCAGGAAAGGTACCGGCTGAACGCGGGTACTCCTACGATAGAGGTAAAAACGGCACGAAAGACGCTGACAAACGCGATAAAATACAGTAAGAAGCGCTGCTGGAGGCAGCTATGCGAGAAGGTAGACTGAGACCTCTGGGGTCTGGGTTACAATATTGTGAACCAGAGGGGACTCGAAGTCCGCCGGAACTCAAAGACGCGACGACCATGGGACAGATCCCTAACGGACTCGTCCTGACTCACCGGGTTCGGCTGATGGCATGTCTGAGGCCTGGGATACTCCTCTGTATGTATAACGAATGCCTTAGGACAGGAACGTTTACTACGCCGTGGAAGACGGCTAGACTGGTTCTCCTTAATAAAGAAAACGGGGAGCCATTTTCGAACTTATATTGAGACCGAGACTGACGAACGCGATAAGGGCAGCCATCATGCAGGCAGATGACGTACGTACAAAGACAGTAGGCACTAAGGACAGTGTGCGCTTACAGGACCGTCTTGGCCGAGGCGATCCTGGTGGTAGCGGGCTCGATTCCTATAGACTTGCTAGGCACAGGATGAAAAAGAATTTATGAAGGCAATGAAAGGACTGATCGAGTTGATTCTATAGGACGAAGACCATTGGAAAGACATGGCCACTTTCGTGGTGCAGTGCTGAGATGTAAGAAAGATGATGACTGTGAATGAGGGGTTAAAACGAAACGAGACGGACGATGGATAGGACCCGCGTGGGTGAGGTTACAGTAGCGTGTTGTCACGCCGCGGGGCGGACCGGGAAGGGCGATGTTTCAGTCGGAATCCCACCAATCCGACGGCACTGTCGTGTGTGCGAGTCCGACAGACGGGAGAGCCCACAGGGCTCTTTCACAGTGCGTAATTTGCATGTTTACCCCCTCCTAAAAAAAGTAACAAAATTGATACGACACCATCAGTCTCTTCGGAAAAGTGATGTAGAAGGCACTGCTCTGGCAAGTATGATCAGCTAGCACCACCTGTCACACACTACGAGTATATGAACTGATTTACAGCTCTCCAAAGAAACGATTGACAAAAATAGTCCGAAAATTTCGTCAATTATCGTGAGCTACCTTGGTGCTAATGATTTTTTTTATTTTTGAGGGAGGAATTAAATAAATGTTCAATGGTTTCAAGGATTTAGAAGTATGTGGCTTCCGGATGGAGGCCATGTTGAGGATCAGCGTTGTGCCGACGTTCCGCAAACATTACAGTCTGTATCATCAAGGCTGAGAGCTCCAATACTGAAGCTCTCTTGTCTCAGGTATTCCTCAAATAGTTGCAGTTATCGTTTCAGATCACTGCACCAGCCAATGGGATGTTCTAATTGATCAGCTGGTCAATTGAAAAACCGGGAGGACATTTTGCCACATAGCCTTGACGTGATACCCTGTTTCTGTTCAGATTGCCCGGATGTTTTCGAATTTCCGGGCCCTCTCGGTGTGTCCTGGAATAATAGTTGTTCGATGGGGCCTGACTTCAGGCTTTGTCGAACTGAATGGCATGACCAGTCTCCATCCAATGTTTGGCCACAGCTGATTGTGCAAGGTTTCAAGGAATGATTTTTCTCATACTATTTATCTGAATTTTTAGTCCCACTTCAGCTTGCTAGTACATATGAAGTCTGGATAGTTACACGCCGGACGAATGATTCTCATACTCAAAATAAATAAACAAAACGATCAGGGTGATTTTTCGACCAAATTTGTTCTGTAGGGACATTTCGAAATACTGCAAACTCTTATATTCCAAAAAAACTACAAAGTAATCCAATAACATGTGTTAAAAAAAAGGATACATAAATACGTAAAGTATACATCGAATCCCGATTATAAATCATAACGCATGTATATCGCCTCATTCCAGCACATCTAAACTTTACAATCGCATGATTTGATTCAGTCAAAAAAGAAAGAGCATTATCACCCAGCGCACCCAAATATTCCGAATTTCCGACTTCGTTCAATTACAAATTTCAAACTGCATGCGCTGCACTCACAGTGGTCGAATCGAGAATTTTAATTAAACAAACCAGTGGCTCGGGGCGCGTCGACAATGTCGTCACATGCGATTAAACAATTGATTATTCTTTTAGCATCGTTTCGTCACCGAGAGGCTATGCTCGTGTGTGTGTGTGTGTGTGTGTGCACAATTCGTACGGATATATAAATATAAGTATACAGGGTGATTCACAACTATCAGAGTTTCTTTTGTGATCATTAGAGCAAGACGCAATTTTTAAATGTCGTGCAACAAAATTTGGCTGGGATATTCTCGTTCAAAGTCCGACGCCCAGTAAACAATGGCACAATGGTTGTTCGCAGGCGAATTTTTGTTTTTTCGAGTATTGAATAGAGGCAAATTATAGAATCGTACTATCAATTTGCAAAGCGAGGCTCCTCGTTGTTTTTCGGAAAAAAAAATTAATGAAGAAAATAAAACTCACTCGTCTGAAAGTGGATTCGACCTGCGCTCGATTTGAGCAACTACTGTGCCATTGCTTACTACTTGGACTTTGAACGCGAATATCTCGGTCATTTTTGTCGCACGGCATTAAAAAACGCGTTTGGCGAGTAAAGACACGATCTATATACTCTCAAAGGGAACCCTAAAAGTTATGAATCACCCTGTATTTGTGTGTGTGTGTGTGTGTGTGTGTGTGTTTGTGCTTGTGTGTGCGTGCGTGTACTAGCAACGTGCATTGAGCACGTATCACGTCCATCCGATTTACTGGTTCACCCTCCGTCAAAAATCATTGAACGTTATAATTACATACGTCTAGCGCAATAACAGCATGGCGTAGTAAGCGCGTGTGGTCGCGCATTAATCAATTTCGTGAATGTTGCGAGTACAGATAAATGTTTTGAATAATGCATTATTCTATGTAGCGCGATCCGCGGCGGGGCTCGGGGGTGCCGGGGACGAGAGAGAGAGAGAGAGAGAGAGGAGTAATCCGAGCGCAAGCTGACACTAAATTAATGAATATCTCTATACCAGAAATTTCAACTCTTCGAAACATTCTCTGCCCCGTAGAAAGTGGGTGGACGAATGGACCGACGGATGGACGCGTGGTCGCATGCATTTTGTTATTATAAATACGATTGCACTCAGAGCGACCGATAGTGAGAGGGTCGGAGGGAGAGAGAGAGAGAGAGAGAGAGAGAGAGAGAGAGAGAACGAGGGAGAGAGAATGTAAGACCGGGGCTGACCTTCAGGTTAATGCATTGTACCAAAGGCCTTCGAACTTACAGCTCTACCTGTAAGTTCGAATATATATATACGAGGCATTCCACGCCATTTCGCACGCCCGTGGCCCTGACCATTTTTAATTTTTGTGTTTTTTTTTAAATAAAATAGTATGCAAGGAGTATTTTTACAAATTTTTAAATTTTGATTGCATGTATTTCGGAAGTTACAATTTTCCGAAAAGTCTGGATTTCAGAAAGTTCGGAAACGTTCTAACGCCGATATCTCTTAAATTAATCGATATATCGAAAAATGTCTATAGATCGATTTTTTTCATACTAGGTCACACTTTCATAAAAAAAAGGAAAATTTTTTTAAACCATCGTTGTCAAAATCTTTTTACCGTGTAAAATGAAAACTATTTTTTTAAAAATAATTTTCAGTCTTTTTTTTTTTAATCCTCTAAAATAATATGACGAATTATATGAATTTTAACGCTACTCCCATTGTGGGCCCATTTTTCCTTGTATTTTTTTAAAAACAAATTACATTTTTTTTTCACGAAAATTTCGAGTGTTTCGTATGAATCATATCTATCGTATTCGCAATATTTTTAAAAATGTTTTTATACCATTTCTAAGAAAAATCAAACCTAAGCTTGGCACGCGTACATCCCAAGGCTGAAACATTACATTGTTTGGAATGTAAACATGGAACTGTTATTGTCTCCTTCTGTCGAGGAGCGAGGCTCGTGAAACCTGTCTATGCATAGCATACTACTTTATAAAAAAAATCAAAAAAATTAAAAATGGTCAGAGTCACGGCCATGCGAAATGGCGTGGAATGCCTCATATATATATATATATATATAGTGACGGAATCTTTTTCCTACTGATATCTCAATCCTCGGGAAAACACTCGCGTCACCTTCGGCCGACCACTTCCACCGATGCACCCGCATGCTCCAGTGGACGCCAGTTAATTCGTTTCACCGGGCTAGCGACCAGTATGACCTAGGGGATGGGTGGAACCACGTCCATCCTCACCAAACGGCAAAAACACCAAACCCGAAAAATAAAATAAACAAAAACGCGGGTTAAAAATGGCATTGTCCAATTTTTGGGGGTGTCGGACCTAGGAAACCGTACCTGGGTGCATCAGCGCGAGCGGACGGTCACGGCAGTTCTTTGCCGCTCTGGCTGCAAAGTTCCGTAGAGAAAGTCGGAATCTGATTTCCATAGATGGGAGGATCGTAACGACATCAACGAGAACACAAACGAATCGTTTGTTGATATATTGCAAAAATACGACGGAAGCCAAAATCATAAGATTCGAAATCCGAGAACTCATCAGAAATGCACTGATAATCCTCAGGCTCGGTAGAGGAATATCGCGATCTAAACGTCAAATCCCTTGACCGATAACTCCCGGACTCTAACGCAAATCGCCTGTACACGCTCTATTGGTAACTTATTCGGAAATCTTCCCGCGGTAGCTTATGGAGATTGTCCAAGATCGTATCCCCTGGTGCACAGCGAAAACAGAATCGGCACGAAGGGGTTCCATGACCCGTCGCCCGTAACCTTAAGGATGTTGAGACCCTATGAAACATGTTAATATTAATTGTTCAATAAATAGCTTCTTAATCGTCATGAAATTTTTACACGACCCCCTGAATACTTCATGTAAAAACATACACAATTTTCCGAAACCTATCATCATTACTTCAACCTCCTTAAGGGTTGAAATAAAAAATCATAAGAAAGTTCTGAAAATTTGGTATGTTTTTGTATGAAGTATTTAAGAGCTCGTGTTAAAATTTCACGATGATTAGGAAGCTCGTTATTAAAAAATTAACATTTTGTTAAGAACAATTTTTAAAAGAAATAAAATAAAATTGATCAATAAACTTCGGTTTGTTTCCGTTGCTTTCAGTATATTGTAGATATTATAAAAATGAGAGGTCAAAAAAAAACTTATTGCAAAGTTACATCAGTTTCCATAAAACAACATTTAATTTGTGAATGTTAATTGTTCAATAACGAGCTTCCTAATTGTCGTGAAATTTTTACACGACTTCTGAAATACTTCATACAAAAACATACCAAATTTTCAGAATTTTATCATCATTTGCGATTTGGGGCTCAACATCCTTAACTGTAGCCGAGGTGAATCGGAGAGATCAAATCATATGGGAACGTTTCCGGAAACAGCCTACAGAATTATACTCGCGCGCAACCTTGCCACATCATTTGCGTGCCGGGATCGATGTTCTGCAGGTTCCATATAGCTGTCAATATACACTTATATCTGCATAGCCACGTGCGTAAGTACGATGAACTTTTTATCATCGATTTCTTGAGTTATCTTGCTGCATTTTAAATGTTTATTAGTAGATTCTGCCGCCAAATTACTAGCATAATCACGTCAATGAATAAGTAAAGTGTAAAAAAAATAAGCAATCTGTATTTTATATACTATCTTTCTAGAAAGAAGGCTTGAAAAAAGAATAGTAGAATATGAGAAAAATGCTTCCACTGGTATGCATAAGGTTAGAGCCCATGAGACGGGTCGATTTTCAAGATTTTTTTTTTATGACAGTGTTGGGATGACAAAGGCGGGGTTTTACACAGAAGTGGCATAAAGTCTTGCCGAGTTTCATTTACTTGTAAATTTAAACAATATTGATAAACAATGGAGTTATTATTATTTGAAGAAAGCGCCAGCGTTGCTGCATGGCCAATCGGTGTAGGCGGTTCTGACAACTAGCGTCACCTGAAATGAAAAATAACATTACTTTTACTGTTATAATCAAACTGTCGTATGATCGAATGCTATTTCGAAATTTTGATAATAACGTATATGGCGAGGTGTAGCAAATGAAATCCGTCTTTCGACAATACAAAACAAGTTAAATCATTCGTTATTACAAATGGATAAACGTAAAAAAATCATCAGGTCATATGAAAGAAAATATTATGACTAGTGCTCTTACCGAATTTGAAGTGAATTGGATGAAATGATTTTGAGATACGAACTACGCAATTCCATAAAACAGTTTCGAGAAAAACGTTATGGGTTACCCCCACTTGCGATTTAAAAAAATCGATTTTTTTATTGCATTTTTTTGAAGTATAAGTATCTGAGAATATGTCCTGAAAATTTCAAGTCGATCCGAACAAAATTGACTGAGCTATGAGCGTTGAAAGAGAAGAATCCGTCGATTGAAGAACTGAAATTGAAACTTTAAACGCGTTTTTCTCAAAATGTCATTTCTGAAGTCGGTGACCAAGATTACTCGAACACTAATGAACCGATCTTCTCGAAATTTTGCAGGCTCATTTAATACATAAAAATGTAGTCTTTAATCATTCGATTTTTTTTTTCGAAAAAAAATGGCCGTTTTATAGCCAAAAAACGGCCGTTTTTTTTCGTTAAAATCGAACCATTAACTTCGACTGTCCGCCATTTTGTGAAAAATGAATATTTTTTAAAATCCTTCGATTAAAGACTAGTTTATACTTATATTTGACTAAATCCATCCGCATTTTTTTTTTTCGGATGATCCACTTCGCCGCAATGTTGGTCACCGCAAACCGTGTATATAAAAACATTATTTCATTGACGGCCATTTGCCACTAAACAATGTAATATTTTTCAATAAAAAAATTACTGAAAGTTCTTCAAGATATGTTCTTTCAGATGGTATATTGGTCGATTAAAAAAGTTTTGTAGTTTTCTTTAAAAAAATTCATGAAAAAGGCCTTTTTTTTGCGGCTACAAGTGGGGGTAACGCCTTAAAGAAAAAATCGCAAATTGCAGCAGGGCGTTTCACCGTAGTGCAGTGTGCGGTGCACCCTGCACAAAAATCGTCAACACGCGATTAGTTTGGGAATTATTTAATTAATTTCACAAAAGTTTGGTTCAAATTGAAGTTAAGAAGTATAATTGAAGATAAAACTATGCGATGAAAAATCGATATTTCAAATTTCAAACTTTGTGCAAATCCCTTAATACAATGATAATGATAATATTATTGTGATCATGACTAGTATAGCCCTCCTACAGGGCTACTGGTTATTGGTCACGATCCTGTGAAAGCATCATAGGATATGTTTTCCGAAATCAAATACCCCAGTAATGCTTTATGCAAAAGTGAACCATTTTTGAGATATCGTTATTTGTATTATTTTTTCTTAAGTGAGGGGTAGGCAACTGTAAAAATTTGTTTTACTGTTTATGGAATAAAACTTTTTTATCATTTGTAGTTTAAGGACATAGTAACAAAGAATTATCAACAATGACATAAGAATAATTATTAGACTTGCAGAGTTCGGGACCCCTACCTTAAAATTGTTTGCAGGTTATTCTTATTTTATTGCGGATAAGTCTTTGTCATTGTTTCCTGAAACTACAAATAAAAAAAAGTTTGATTCCATACGACAGTTATCTTTTAATCATTTACAACGTTGCCTACCCCACACTCGGACAAAAATAACAAAAAGAATGATATATCGAAAATGGTTTACTTTCGCACAAAGCATTACAGGGTTATTTAATAGCAGCAAATATGTCCTACATCCCTTTCACGGGGTCGTGACCAATAATCAGTGGCCTTATGGATCTTATATAATGTTATCAATATCGACTGCACATTTCCGCCACGAACCCTGACTTCATATGGGGTCGATCCGACCCCCGACGTTTTTCAGTTTTTTGTATTTCGGTAAATATGCATTTTTTTAGATACGTTTTTTTGTAGTCAATGATCCTTATTTTATGGCCCATAATTTATTTTTAAAGAAAAACAAAAATTAAGTGCCCAAACAAAGTGAGTGATGCATTGAAAAATACGTACTTGCACGAAAAAGATGATAATTTTTTTTCGTAATATAACAAACAAGTCCTTCGAGGTTTTTAAAGAAAAAGGTTTGTAGATACGATAACAAGACAGCGTCGATCGTGCTTCCAAAAAGTATATTTATTCGGAGGTTTGAATTTGAGCATTTTCGGGATAGTGAAAAATGGAAAAATCCGCTTCCTTCGACAGATTAATTATCGAAAACGTATATTTTCCGCATTTTTGTACTTCAATGACTTATTATTATTCTTATTTGCCGAAATCGACGGACAAGTGCATCCGGTGCTCGCTGCACATAGCCCTCCTCCATAACAGGCACTTGCTTTTAGTTTTAAGATCGGCCTTCCAAATACATAATTTACTATAGTAGCGCAAAATAAAAATATCTATGAGCATTTTCTATCGTAACTCACTTACATGTATAGTAACGAAACACGAAAATTTCACAAAAAAAATTTTCACTTTCACCGCACTGCTGCATAAACGGGGTGGATTTGTTTCCAGGACCTTTTTCGACCGCTGTCCTCAGTATACTGTGGCCGAATATATTACTCCGTTTTGCGATACAGTCAGTTGAAAAAAAAATGAGGTCGAAACGACCCAGTGTGCAGTCGAAGGGTTGATACTATTATTAATATTAATAATAACTTATAACATTAATAATAATAAAATAATAATAAATCATCGTTATTATTTTCAGTATTCCATTGATAATAATAATACTGAACATCTAAGGAACACCTGAGGGGTTTTTCTTTCTGAAAAACAACTAAGTAAGAAAAAGCCTGCGCAAATGAAATTTCGCCTAATAGAAAGAGTTGTTCCATTTTATCCGGCCATGGGCCTCGCCGCTCCCCTCTGGCATCGACGATTCCCCCGTCACACTCACGAATGCCAATCTTCCTCTATGAGTCACTTTTCTTACGAGCGGAAAGGTTACGTACGTATACGGAATACGAAAGTGGATAAATACGTGCTCGAGGGCATTACTACCCTCTCGTGCGATTCCGATCTTTTATCGAGACCGTTCCATTATGTTGCAAATTTTTCCTGCCGCGTATTGGATCTTTGGCCTCGTCGTGCGGCGATGCAGTTGTGGCTATGCCGGCAAAGAAATTGGAACGGCCAGTCGTGGGAGGCGTTGGGGATGAAAAATAAACCAAGAACAAAGTGCCGATAGAAGAGCGCTGAGGGGGGTGGGGCAGTATATACGTGGCTTTAAATCGATCTCGAGAGTAAAGCCACTTAGTTACTTCCGGAAGTTCGATAAATCGTTCGGGGACTTACTCGTCAGCGTCGTTATACGTATACCTTGAAAAACTTTTGGACTTTCCGCAACTTTTATTCGCAACTTTTTGCCTTGCGTTTTTTTCACTCTCTCCTTTACCCTCTCTCTCTCTCTCTCTCTCTCTCTCTCTCTCTCTCTCTCTCTTTCTCTTGTTATCGAACTATCGATAACAATCCGAGCGAAACGGGCATTGAGAATTTTGCTTACCCAATTTTGTTTTTATATTTTTCAACGTGTTTGCTAATAATAGTCATATTTTTAATTCCATGGTTAATGAAGCGGGGAAATGATGAAGGGTCGCGGCAAGTTTTCTTCACCATTTTTCCTACATCTTACCCGACAAACTATATATATATGTGTATATATATATATATATATATATATATATATATGGGGCATTCCATACAAATTCGACCTGGGTTTGACCCTCGACCCCTCAAATCTGGTTCCCGATTTTTCATATTATTACTCTCACTCTATCAAGCAATTACAATTTTTTTCAGATTTTTCAAAATAAATTTGAGCGCGTCATGAATTTTTGAATTTTTTTTTTAACACCTCGATGGCCGCAATCGAAAAATCTGAAGAAATTCCCAAAAATACAGTGTTAGATATAAAAAATGTTGGTGTGAAATTCATGAGCTTTTTGTAAAAGTTGGTGTAAAATGTCTGGGCTTTTGCTTCAACCCCTTTTTGAGCAAAAAAAAATGAAAAAAAAATAAGAAGCAGAGGTCAATTTACTGTAGGCTGTTGCTCGAAATTTTGTATGCATAATACCAGATTGAAAAAAAAATTCTCCGATTTTTCTAAAGTGTGTTTTGTAGTTTTCGAATTTTTTTTTATCATCGTTGACAAAAAGCTAAAAAACGGGTTGAAGAAAAAGCCCAGACATCACGAATTTTACACCGACATTTTTTATATCTGACACTGTATTTTTGGGAATTTCATCAGATTTTTCGATTACGGACATCGAGGTGTTCAAGAAAAAAATTTTTAAATTCATGACGTGCTCAAATTTATTTTGAAAAATCTGAAAATATTGTAATTGTTTGATAGAGTGAGAGTAATGATAGGAAAAATCGGAAACATTGATTTGAGTGGTCGAGGGTCGGACCCAGGTCGAATTGGTATGGAATGCTCCATATATATATATATATATATATATATATATATATATATATATATATACCGGTTGTTTCGTTTTAATCCTAAACCTCATGTATCTCGAAAAATACTGCTCCTATCAAGTATTGAGTACCTACAATAAAAATTTTAAGGTTCAAAGGGGGACGTTCAAAAACAAAACCGGTGCAAAATGGCGACCTTAAGATAGCTGACATGTTTTTTTTAAATCGGATCATGCATTGTTTTTACCAAAACATTTATGGGGCCGAAACTAACGACTTTTGTAGAAATTTTTTTTCGATAACGTTCATAATTATTTGGTTAGAATACCATTTTTTACTATTTTAGTACAATCCAGAATGTACCACGAGGAGCTCAAGTCGTCAACAGCCCCAATATAAGGGTGCGTGTGTGTATTTATTTGTGTGGGTTTGTTTTTGTTTGTTTGATATTTGATGAGCTTCTGGGTTTGATAACTTAAGCAAACCCAAAAGCTTTTCAAACAAACCAAAAGCTTGTCCTACAAAAGTTGTTAGTTTTGATCCGGGGCTAGGTCTCTGCGGCTTGTCAATTCGGCTAAAAATAGTATTCTAACCAAAAAATTATGAACGTTATCAAAAAACTTTTCCTACAACCGTTGTTAGTTTTGATATGATAAATGTGTTGGTGAAAAATTCATGATTCCATTTAAAAAAAGACTGTCGACCATCTTAACTTCGCTGTTTTGAAATTTGGACCGAAAAATATTTTTTTTTACGTCCCCCATTCAACCCTAAAATTTTTATTATACTGAATACATGATCAGAGATGTATTTTACGAGATAAATCAGGTGTAAGATTAAAATGGGACACCCGTAATATATGTATGTACTATATATATACAGGGTGGATCAATAACTATTAGCACCTTGGACTACTTCGAAACTATAAGGTTTACAAAAATATTTGCTGAAATGAAATCGCACAGTACGAAAGGGGCCATGCGATAGCGATAAAAGTTTTTTTTTGCAGGTGAAGGTACTTCGGACATTTGGTCAACTCCATTTTTTTGAATGGATCGGTATGTTTTTTTTTCTGTATCATGAAAGAGGAGCTTAAAACCAGTTCAACGACCTATAACATAAGGTCATTGAAGGTCATAGAAAGTACAGAAAGGCGATAATACTTACAGTTTCGGTAGTAAATAAAATTACTACGTTTATAGTAAGTGTTCGAAATAACGACCATCAGTATCAATGCAACATTGGATTCTTTTTTCGATTGATTGACTGGCAAGTTTTACAGCGTCAGAACTTATTGATGCACAGGCTGTAATAATTCTTTGTTGCATGCTCTCAAGTGTAGTTGGTTCTTTTTTGTACAGTTTATCTTTCAATATCCCCCATAGGAAGCAGTCTAAAGGTCAAAAGGTGTCTAAAGGTCGTTATTTCGAACACTTACTATAAACCTAGTCATTTTATTTACTACCGAAACTGTAAGTATTATCGCCTTTCTGTAAGTAGAACTCGTTTTAAGCTTCTCTTTCACGATACAGAAAAATAAACATACCGTTCCATATAAAAAATGGAATTGACTTTCAAAGGTCCGAAGTATCTTCGCCTGGAAAAAAATATTATGGCTATCGGATGGCCCCTTTCGTACTGTGCAATTTAATTTCAGCAAATATTTCTGTGAACCTTATTGTTTCGAAGATATCCAAGGTGCCAATAGTTATTGATTCACCCTGTGTATATATATATATATATATATACAGGGTGAATATATATATATATATATATATATATATATACATACAGGGTATGTCCCAGAACTCAACGTCAAGCCTCAACTCAGATATATATACAGGGTATGTCCCAGAACTCAACGTCAAGCCGAAACGCGGTGACAGGATTGATTGTAACCATCATGAGAAAAATCAGAAAAAAAATCTGTGCCATGCAGTTTGAAAATTATGGGCATTTAAGAAAAACCTAGAAATTTGGTCAAACTGTAACCATTTTTCGGTTATTGTGGTTAATTTTTATTATTTTTGTTCATTTAAATTTTGGAACCGTAACCCTAAATAACATTTCTACAATCACAGTAAAAAATAATGACACAATTGCCCCAAGTTTCCTAGAATTAAGACTATTTGTTAAACTATGAATTTAAAATTTTCAAAATTTGTCTACTTTGAAAGGCCCTGCTTTAAAAAAAAGTACCAGAGTGCCTTGGCAAGTGCCATTAAAAGTTGGCGCATTTAATCAGGATCGTAAAATGGTACAATACTTGTTAGTTTTATACTAAAAAAACGAGTAAAAAAATTAAAACCTCAAGTAACCCGAATTTTGCTAACCCATTTTACTCAGTTACAATGTTTTTTATTCGCACAAGCTCTTGGTATAGGTTCTTAATTTTACGGCAAAATGACGAGAGAGATGGATAGGCAAACAATTTGAACATTTGCTGTAATAAAAAATGTTATTTCCCTATGTATCTGACTTTTATTCCAATAAACCTAAACTAGGTCAAGATTTTTCATTATTTTATTAATTTTACTTACTTTTGTTGACTTTGTTAAAAGTGGCCTCACTATCTGTCTCTCTCACTCATGGCAAACATGTCCACTATCCTTCTCTCTCATCATTTTGCCGTAAAATTAAGAACCTACCAAGAGCTTGTGCGAATGAAAAACATTTTAACCGAGTAAAATGGGTTAGCAAAAATCGGGTTACTTGAGGTTATAATTTAATTACTCGTTTTTTTTAGTATGAAACTAACAAGTATTGTACCATTTTACAATCCTGATTAAATGCGCCAACTTTTAATGGCACTTGCCAAGGCACTCTAGTACTTTTTGTTTAAAGCAGGGCCTTTCAAAGTAGACAAATTTTGAAAATTTTAAATTCATAGTTTAACAAATAGTCTTAATTCTAGGAAACTTGGGGCAATTGTGTCATTATTTTTGACTGTGATTCTAGAAATGTTATTTAGGGTTACGGTTCTAAAGTTTAAATGAACAAAAATAATAAAAATTAACCACAATAATCGAAAAATGGTTACAGTTTGACCAAATTTCTAGGTCTTTCTTAAATGCCCATAATTTTCAAACTACATGGGACAGATTTTTTTTCTGATTTTTCTCATGATGGTTACAATCAATCCTGTCACCCCGTTTCGGCTTGACGTTGAGTTCTGGGACACCCTGTATATATATAGTAATGTAAGGAATATACAGTAATATACTGAAATATACTATATATATATATATAGTATATTTCAGTCATCATCTGCTCGTCGGCGTCTTGGCCATGAAATCTTCAATGGGTTCATTTTTTCGTGCCTCTATTTGATCCGCTCGTCACGTTGTGTTATTCTTTTGTCTCGCGTGTGGTCTCGAGCTTGCGTCATCGCCAAAGATCTCTGTCGCTCTCTCTCTCTCTCTGCTCATTTTAGCAATTCTCATCGATCTGCCTCTTCACCATTCTTTATTCTTCCATGCTCTTTGGGGCTCCCATTACTTTTTTGTTCCTTCCCCACGCTCGGCCTTAAATTTTTTGATCTCCTCGGCAGCTAATCTCGGAGCGTTACGAACGCTTCGGCTAGGGCCATTAGACCAAGTCGAACAAACGCTTTATCACTCTTTCCGGCGATTCCGCGAAATCGCATCAAACACGAAGGAATTCTCGATTCACCGTGATTTCCTCCTCGCCAGACTCCGATCTTCCGCCGAATTCCTTGCCCGCGGGATTCTTTCCGGTAATTTGTTATTGGCCCGATACAGCGTCTTTCCGAGCCGCGGAGGAATTTGCGCGGGCGCACAGAGGCACGGACTCTCTCGAAGAAAACATTTCGAAAGGTAGATAAAAAGGGTGCGCGTGATCGATTAATCGAGATTTGTCAAAAGTCTGCGGCGATCTTGGCTGACGGGCCTAGCCGTTGCGTATTTCGTTGGACTTTCTTTTTTCTCTTCGCAAATAGCAGCTATTCGTTATTTTTTGTTAGCCGAGGTAACCGGAAATTCCATACAATTATCGCGGCTACGAGCGATCGATCTGGACGTCGTCATAAAGTTTGACGCGATTTGAGAGTTTTTTTTTGGTGAATTTCCACGAAGGCAATCTCTTTGCGGTTTTGGGCCACTTCGAGGCAAATGTACTCCCCGGGTGGAAGATTCTGAGCGAGAGAAAACGAGGCACTTCGCTTGTGAGTCAACTTTGAAGAAGCTGGTTTCCATAAAGAGTTACCAGGGTTTCGAAGCGAAAAAAACCATATTTTCTCTTTTAAAAAAACATATAATATATAAATTATTTTATTCAAAATGTTGAGCCCATATGAGAGCAACATTTCGACAATATTTAAAAAATATTTCATCCGAAATTTGGGAAATTCAGCCGGTGGGACCTGGTTTCCGGAGGCGCCTAAAAAAAGTGTCCTCGTGGTGGTCAAGATAACTCATGACAGCTTTATCTGGAAACAAAATAACCTAATTTTTCCGTTCGTAGATAATTATAGCTCGTGATTGAACGAAGGATTTAAAAAAAATTGAAATTTGAACTTTTGGCAGAGTTGTATTCAAAATAGTTCAATTTTTGGTACAATTTACACTACGTATAGCCTTGTAAAACTAATTGTAATCGGAAAAAAAACCTTCGTTCGATCACTAGTCAATGCTATTTTGAAGGAGTGTGTAAAATTTCAATAAGGTCGGTGCATTAGTTTTTGAGAAATCGTGTCCACCGACTTCAAAAATGGTGTTTTGAGAAAAATGCGACTGAAGTTTTCGCTCCTGGCCGTATACTTTTCAGTATTTAATCGAAGGTTTTTTCTCACCGACGAATATTTTCCATTTTATAAACAATAAGGCCTACATTTTTGTCAAAAAATATTATTTTGCTTATTCCTTCGATCAATTACCAAATAACCCATTATATTAACGAAATCGTTTTAGTTTTTTCATTTTAGATGATCCAGTCCCGAGATATCGTGCTCACCGCAAGACTTCTTTTTTTAGAGGTGCTCTTGGAGATCAGGTATAGTAGCTTTCAAAATAAATATTTTTACAAATAAAAAATGTTAAAACACAGTTAAAAGTCATCATAATATGGGTACTAATTTTTACGTTAATATATTTAAAGGGCTTCTCAAGAAAAAATCTTGAAAAAGCGGTCTTTTCGGGCCTCCTGACTGTATATAACCCCTTAAGTAACATACTCACCATGCCAAAATTGAAGATTTCTAATGATTTTTTTCAACTTTTTAATTTGATATTTTTCCAATTTTAATTATACAGACATATTAGGAAACGTTCAAAGTGTTCCCCCGATGTTATTCAGTAAAAATCGACGGAAGGGTTGTCAAACGGCAGGTCGATGGAGTACTACCCAGGTCGAATTGACCCAGTTTGTCAAAATCGTTGCCAAATATAAGTGTGGCAACGGAGGGTTCGTTAAAATCGAACCATTAACTTTGACTGTCCGCCATTTTGTGGAAAATGAATATTTTTTAAAATCCTTTGATTAAAGACTAGTTTATACTTATATTTGACTAAATCCATCCGCATTTTTTTTTCAGATGATCCACTTCGCCGCAATATTGGTGACTGCAAACCGTGTATATAAAAACATTATTTCATTGACGGCCATTTGCCACTAAACAATGTAATATTTTTCAATAAAAAAAAATACTGAAAGTTCTTCAAGATGTGTTCTTTAAGATGGTATATTGATCGATTAAAAAAGTTTTGTATTTTTCTTCTAAAAAATTCATGAAAAAGGCCTTTTTTTGGGCTACAAGTGGGGGTAACGCCTTAAGAGAAAGAAAAAATCAATTTTTCCAAAATCTTGTTTAATAATTTTTTAACAGGCGAATTTTTATTCTCATGTTTGAAAATGTAATAATATTCGTTTGTCAATTTCTCATTGGAAAATAACCAATATACCCTCCGACAATAAAAAATTCCATTGTCTGCCTCCGTTTTTTGTTTGAAAAATGAACTGTATTTTGAACGTTTAAAACCACCCTGTATTTTCAATATTTCTTTATTATGAATTTTCTTTTCTGCTGTTGAATTGGTATATTCAAACTTTTTAAATGGAAATATTAATTTTTAGTACGCTAAATTTTTTTCTAAAGACATTTGTATAGTCAATTTTCTTAGCAACAAATTTAGAGACAAAACAAATTTCCAATATGATAACTTAGCAGAAGATAAATTTCATATAAAAAAAGTATAGGAAATACAGAAAGGTTATAACTTTCAACAACCAAAATCTTTTCCAAATCGAAAAAACGTTACCAAATGGACTTTTTCACTTTTAGCGGGTTTATTTGTTATTTTGTGATAAAAAATTGACAAACAAATAATAGTAAACTGGAAAAAATCAAGAGAAATTTTATATGTTGGAAAAAAAGTTTAATTATTCTTTCTTTCTACAAGTTGTCACTGTTCGTGCGCGAAATTACTCGTAAATGTTGAAAAGCAATTTTTTTTCACCTAACGAGCAAATCAATCGTGGTCAAAACTCATAATAACATTTCTCTACTTATTTTCCCCAATTCAAATCCTTCATAATTCGCGCCAAAGAGAAATAAAAAATATAACATTTAATGCCGAAATATGCATGAATTGCCTAGCATCAGCGCTTATAATTCTGTGTACAGTGAGTGCAAAAGCTGCACGTCGCAGTATGCTCTCTGCGCTTTACAAGAGGTGCAAACTCTTTGCGGATACTTTTGGGCCACAAACAAATTTCTACACCGTGTGGACCAAAAAAACTTCGTTCGCATATAAAAATGAGGAAAATTTCACCTTTCGCTGTATTCGCAATAGTGTCCATGCGAAGAATGACAAGTGATGGAAGAAATGATTCGTTAGACTATTTCCACGGTACTGTTTATGTGGAAAAATCTGAGTAATATTTTTAAACATTCTTTACAGAGATTCAGTAAATCATCAGAATATTTCTCTCGCCGGTGAACTAAAAAATAAGTTGGATAAGCAGCTGGGCAAGTTATTCGCTTTGCCACTCCTTGTCAAAACTTTCATCTTATTCAGTGGCGAGAAAAATCTTCTAATAATTTACTGAATCCCTCTAAATGAAGTTATAAAATGTTAGTCAGAGTTTTTCACATGAACAGTACTGTGGAGAAAGTTGAACGAAACATTGCTTCCATCATTTGTAATTGTTCGCATGGACACTATTAATACAGCGAAGGGTGAGATTTGTCCAATTTTCATATCTGAACGTTTTTTTTGGTTTACACGGTTCAGAAATTTGTTCACGACACAAAAGTATCCGCAAAGAGCTTGTGTCTTTTGGAAAGCATAGGAAGCACACCGCAAAGTGTAGTTTTTCCACTCGCTGTACACACAGTCACAAGCACTGTTGCAATTAATCTTCACGACACGAGATATAATTCTTTAAAATCATTATGAGCATCCATAGAACACATTATGCCACTCGTGTTCACATTGTTTTATGATAACACATTTTGTATGATAAACTGAAAAAGAGTGATTGTGAGATCGTAAGAGGCCGAGACCGTAACTTTCCCCAAAAGAGTTTCGAGCAAGAACGAGTTTTTATTCCGACTTTAAATAATGCTTTTACAACTTACAATATCGCGTGCGATTAAACGATTCCACACAATTAAGAAATTCGTTCTTATAGGGAAACATTAATTAGCGATGTGAGTACATAACCTCACCGTCGCTCGACGAATACGTCACCCACGCGGCTCGCACGATGAAACTATGCGTAAGTCCGTCGGACTTGAGACAACTCGAACACTCCCTAACGAATTTTCTTTTTCGTCGAAAAACACTATTGTTTAACACCACCGCACAATTTTCGACATTTTATTCGTTGAATTCAAGCTGGAATTCGCTGGAATTCGCGGGAACTAAGTCTCGCCAATATCGTGCGAGATTTGCTCGACATTATCAGCAATTACCTACTAATTGCAGACACCCACGGATTTCCTGAAATATGCGAAGGAATGAGATGCTTGAGGTCCCAAAATAAGTGTTTTTAACGTGGCTACGCGTCTCTTCTCCCCTCCAAGTCGTGGCATTGTCCAAACTTTGTATTTTATATCATTTCTATCCCGACGTCAGCATGGTAAGACGATCTACTTAATTTTTTTTCGTTTCAAGACATTTGATGAAAAGACAGCCGTTCGTCTATCAATTTGACATTGTCCGGTCAAATTTCGTGAAATTCGGAAGAGCCGTTTGGGAAATCCGTGGGTATTTACTGTTCTGATCTGCCATACCGACGGCGATGGGGTACCATTCCCTCTTAAGCCCTACTGCAGTTTACCAATAATCCAAAAGAGCCTTGCTCATGCCCCACAAAATATGGCCCTGCGCAAAAAGGATACCCTTTAATTTCATTTCCCATTATAATGTTATCTAACTACCTTTTGTATGGGTATATGTCCGCAACGAACGGGTGTACGATCCTGCTGCAGTCGAATTTGTACTTGTGCTTTGCTGGTGCTGACTGTACGAGGAGGGAGAGAAGACTGATGCCTCGATGCCACCTCAGACTCTGCTAAGCTTCGAATAATAAAATATATGCAAGACGTAATGGATTGCATAAGAATGTTCGCCTTTTTGCGGATTATTATTTACTCCCTCGTGCACAGTTCGTGCTCTAGCAATAACCAGCAAGTTAGAGGAATGTCGGGCGGTCGCGAACAGAAGCTGTTTTGTTGTCAAGGCTATTGATAATCGCTTCTATTCTTCTGCGCATTCAACTAATTCTAAGCTGCACATTTTTCTTTTACCTCGTCACCGGAAAATAAGCGAATTCTCGAGAATACGATATTTACTTCAATTGGAAAATGTATCGAATTTTATTTGGTGTTAAAGTGAAACAGTGGAGTGCAGACTGCCAAGATCCGTGGAAAAAATCATTGTGACAAAAGACGTTTTTAACATAATTTTACCTATCATAAGTAATGTCAGTATTAATAGTATATTGGAATTGAGGGTTACGTATCACCATCACCAACCATTCTTTATGTTCTGCATGCAAAGGTAAGTGATGTTAAGATAAGTCAAGTAAGGAGGTTATTAAGATCAACCAACGTAAATAATTTAAAACTTACGAAAACTAATATGCAACAAATAAACAACTTTTTTTTTAAGTCTAATCAAATTTTATGGATCGGTATTTCCCTTTCCACCGAACTATCCTCAAGGCTAATTAAAGTTTCCCAAGCTTCAGGTTTGGAATATTTCAAAATTAAAAAAATCGCCTTCTTTCGATCTTCTTTTATATTCCGACATGCGATCAAGTACAACGCATGTACGCATATCGGTAGATGGACTTGTCGATAATGAAATTGGCAAGACTCGAAAATTTTACCGGTCATAGGTCACTATGTAAGTAACAAATTGACAGCGGGGATAGAAAGGATATATATATATATATATATACGATAGGCAAAAGAATTAAAGTATATTGGAAAAGTCCGCAAATTTTAGGGTCATTTTCAAATAGCGGTAACTTCTTGAAAAATGATCGTACAGCAAAATAAAAAAAAAAGCAAATTGAAGGTGAGGCGAGTTTTTATCATTTTGCCAATTGATATTCACTCCTTTGTCGATTTTCACGTGCTCCAACGATGGTCAGGAAATTAGTGGAATGTCACGTCGTCCGGATCTTTCGTCGAGAGAAGTTATCTCGAAGGCTACTGATAATCGCTCATACCTCTATGCATACTCGACCAAACTATGAGTTAATCGCTTCAAAAAAATATAGTCACTGATGTGTATGATAAACACCCTATTTTGTAATCTCGATTTATTTTGTAGTTTTTCTGGAAAAAACATCCCCAAAAAGCCTATTTTTTCGGCCGCTAGAGAGACCTAAGGCTTTAAGGGGGGATTGTCTCTTTTTTCGCAAAATTTACCGCTTTTTGGGAATTTTTTTGTGAAGAAAGTATACAACAGAAAATTTGTGAAACTTGGCATATAGTTTTATTGATCTGTTTACTACATACAAAAAAATTTTTAAACAATTTTATCAAAAAATCCGCCTCCCACCCCCCTCGACGCGCGATGGTCCTTTTTTGATGGTGTGCACGATTTCTCAAAAACTATTCAACCGATTGCCTTCAAATTTGGACAGAATGCTCAGCTGACATCCTTTTATCGTTTGATGAAGCAAAAAAGCAATACGTTTAATAGTTTTTTATTATAACAAAAAATCGATCAATTTTTTTCGAAAAATCGATACTTCAAGTTCAAAACGTCACCAAATCGTCAATTTTTTTTTCCCTTCATCGAACGATAGCTATATGTGTCTAAAGTAAAATGCCTTTTGGGTTTTTGTTGCAAGATGAACGTGAAGGCTGTAATCGTGCACACCATCAAAAAAGGACCATCGCGCGTCGAGGGGGGTGGGAGGCGGATTTTTTGATAAAATTGTTAAAAATTTTTTTTGTATGTAGTAAACAGATCAATAAAACTATATGCCAAGTTTCACAAGTTTTCCGTTGTATACTTTCTTCACAAAAAAATTCCCAAAAAGCGGTAAATTTTGCGAAAAAAAAAGACAATCCCCCCTTAACATTTAATCTTTTTCGTGATGGTGTTTCAGTAAGAAAATGCTCAATAATTTTTTTACCCCATCTGGTTGATAGTTATTTGCTGCTTGGTATATTATTTAATGGCAATATGTTGACGTGCTCGCTCGTGATATTAAAGTAACGGGGCTGGTCAGTATATGACACAGTTGCCACAGGCGATAGGTAAGAGATTGCTAAATTTTATTTTTAATGAATTCTTATAGCTTTAGAAACATTCAAGGACTACCTTGAGGCCAGACACCACTGTGATGGGTCTTAAAAACCGATTTTTTTGCAATTTATCTAAGTATACATATTCAAGAATATGCGAAAAAAATTCAGTTTGCAGTATTGAAAATTGATCAATCTGGAGGCGGTCTTTTTCTCGACCGGAATTCTAGTTATAATTATCCGATTTTCAATTTGAAAAACCAAAATTTCCGTCATCGCAGTAGCTATCGTAAGTCGTTGTTTTTTTAATTTGAGTATTCTTTAAGCCCCCGAATATAAGTAAACATTTCGCCAAAATAACACTTTTTTTTTAAACATCTGCCATTTTATGCGTTTTTTTGCTTTCGAAAAACAGCTACATACAACGAGAACTACATTTATATGGATTACAAAACTTTTTCATATTTATTTTTCAGACCAACCAGTGCCAAGTTATTGATCCAGCCGTTGGACCTCATTTTTTATACAGGGGTTCTATTATACGCCAATAACGTTGTTCATTTTTTATTTTTCCAAATAAAACATCGCACGAAATGAGTTCAATGTATGCTTAATAAAATACGTCTTTTCCAAATCCCAAATAAATAATTTAGAAGAAAAAAATCGAAAGAACTAGGTTTTTTCGGCTCGTCACAGTGGTGTCGTTATAAAAAAGAGGAATAAAAATTTGAATTTTCGAACGTAATAAAGAGTCGTGACTCCGCAAGTATTCAATTCAAAGCCGGTGGTACAAAGTCAACATGAATGATCCGCAATTTACGAGCTTGTTTTCTCAAATCGTCAAAGAAGAATTTATTTATCAAGCAATCGTTGATACTTTCCTGCTTTGTTTTCGCCAAAATATACGATGCAACTCAATCATCCGTTTCGTAAAAGAAAAAGCCGACAATCTGCGAAAAACGCAATCGCCCGAGAATTACTAAAAAAAAAGGAATAAAAATTCAATTTCCTGAACGTAATTAAAAGTCGTGACTCTTCAAGTATTTGCGAAAACAACACGAATGATCGACAATTTAGTCATTTTTCAAAATCGCCAAAGAAGTATTTATTTATCAAATAATCATTGATACACTTCTTCTTTGTCGCAGATCGTCGATTTCGCAAAAAAAAAAAACAATTTCTGCCAAATAGTCAAAGGGGCTTCTTACTTTAGACGCTACAAAGGCTATTTTCATGATTTTTTTCGATAGGTTCATATTATAGATATTGATATAAAAGTTGTTACATTTAATAAATACACTTTCGAAATACATTTTTAAAAAATTGTATGTATTTATGTAACCCAAACAAACGTTAAACGCGTTTTTCTCGAAACAGCATTTTTCGAAACGTTTCGAAATTTTCAACGAAATTCGAACGACGTATTCTTTACAACTATATCTATAGTGCATATCAAGGATTTTTTAAAATTTTGATATTTACTACCTTTTTTGCCAAAAACGGTGAAAAAAAACATTTTTTTTTGTTTATTTCGAAAAATGTCCCCCATTTTGTTATTTTTGCATATATCATAAATCGTATGATGTGCGCTATAGCCATCAACATACTGAATCTAAAACCGTTTGATTTTGTTGTTTCGGATGATCCATCTCCAGGATTTCATCAACAGTGCAGACCTGCAATTTTTTTAGGATATTTTTTTAACTACCCTTTTCGTCTATAAATAGTGACCTAAGCAAATGAAAAAAAAAAAAATATATTTCGAAAGTGTATTTATTAAGTGTAACAATTTTGACATCGAAATCTATAATATAAACCTATTTGAAAAATTCACGAAAATAGCATTTTTTAGCGTCTAAAGTGAGAAGACCCCTTAAAATTTGATAATTCGAGCACCAAGACGCAACCAGGTGGCGGAGCCAAGTCCGAGGTTTGTCGACGAGTAGCCGAGAGAGCTATCGACGAGAAATTACAGCCAGGACAGACGTAACGAAGGTTGGGTCCACAAGGAAGCATTTTCAAAAAACCCTTCGTTCCTCGAAGTTCCGGCTAACTTTTCGAAATTTAAGGGCCTTTGTACAGACTCAAGAAGTGCATGGTTCTTTCCAACACGAAAAAAAACCTTCACCATGCTCGATAATTAGTGACAGCTGTCGAGGGATTCTCCCCCTCTCGGGCTCTGGCTCTCGCGCTGCTGTCGTGCAGTCTGGAACAACTGGCAGCAGGCGCCTCCGAGCAGCGTGCCATTCACCGTTCGAGTAAAAACCCGGACGACGTCTCGTGTGTATAGAAAATTTATGGGCTGCGAGGAGTCTTGTAAGGGTAACCGGAGACTCCTCTCCATTACGCCCTATGGACGATACACGTGCCTGGTGCCACTGTCTGGTGGCCAGTTTTGAAACACGACCTGCCCTCATTCATCCCACACTTATCCTTGTTATCCTGAGAGACTTGAAATTCTTCGCCCGCGTCCTTTACGTTTCGACTGTTTTTTTTTTACTTCACCGGGAAACTTGACACATCGGATACGACATTTCTAAGCTATTTACATCCTCGAAGTGGCACAGAAATACTAAATGAAAAAAAAAACAGGAGAGATCCGGGAAATTTTAATTTGCCAAATTCAATGCACCATAAAATCTTCGGTGGGGCTCAACTTCTTTCAGATCTTCGCAAATCGTCATGTGCTGAACGCCGAATGACATAATGATCGATTTATGATGAATTTATAATCAATAATTAATTATAAATAAATCCATGAAGTTCGTTGGTTCTAATTTTCAATTGAATACATTTTTAATCATAAATGAATACATCATTGCTCGATTCAAAATTACGAATATCTATAAATTAATTATTATTATAACTGTCTGTATATTGATTACTTTCTGAGTAATTTGTTTCTACACAAAAATAAATCATTACTGATTGATTTATTCTCATTAAAAAAGTAATAATTGCTGATTATTCCCATAAAAATTAACATTCACCGATTTCTATATTCCCATTAAGTATTAAATAATTTCTGATTAATTTATTTCCATTAAAAGATAAATGGTTACTAATTAATTAATGTCTATTGAAATTTTTCCGTCTGCTCGACATCGATAGACAATGCAAATTGAAAATGGAGCATGATGAAGCTTGCATTGTGGGCGATTATGCTGCCTGAATTAATCCACGCTGGCGAATGTTAATCCCATTGCACATTCATTTTTATTATGCATTGATAAAGCCATCGAGCGGCATTATTAATTGATTATTAGGTACTTCGTGATATTTTTGGCCAATTGACCAAACTTCCCATCATCGTCGAATTCTCAAGCTCTCTCACTCTCTCCTTTGGCTTTACGAGTATACACCACTTGGCGGGTGAAATTAGTCGGAAAATCGCGGATGCGTTTACCACTCTCTCTCTCTCTCTCTCTCTCTCTCTCTCTCTCTCTCTTTCTCTCTCTCTCTCAGTTTGACAGAGAGAGAGAAAGAGAAAGAGCGAGAGAGAGAGTGAGAGGGGGGATGAGGAGGGATAGAGTTCCAGGGTTGCCGGTAATTCGGGAAAGGGCGGTTTCGACAGCGTTACTCGTTGGGAAAGCGGACGATAATTATTTAGTCCAGAACTACAATTACGGGTGAGGGTCTCGCTTCATTTCCCGGCGTAATAGCTCGAAACTATAAATCAGCGGAACTCGGCCACTCCGTTGCCTCTTGTAGATAGAGAGAACGAGAGACAGAGAAAGAGAGAGAGAGAGAGAGAGAGAGAGAGAGAGAGAGAGAGAGAGAGAGAGAGAGAGAGAGAGAGAGAGAGAGACAGAGAGAGAGAGAAGGAGATGATCAGCAGGTGCGAATCGTGAAAGAGGAGCGAGACCCGTGAAAAAGCCGCGAGATTTTCTACATTTCGATGAAGCGTGACAACTGTGGCTAACTTGGGTGGGTGACCGTGACCACTCTACCACGCTGTATAACTACATCGCGCTGTTGTCCTTTGACACTTTCAAACCACGCGGCAGGAACGCGCAGTTCCGTCAATTAAACTTCAAATTTTCGTACACGTGCGAGTTATCCACTCATGATTAACCGATAATTTAGAAATATGTGGACATAGAGAAAGATAGAGAGAGAGAGAGAGAGAGAAAAGAGGATAGAAATATACAGGAATATTTATGACACACACACACACACACACACGCACACACACACACACACACACACACACACACACACACACACACACACACACACACACACACACACACACACACACACACACACACACACACACACACACACACACACACACACACACACACACACACACACACACACACACACACACACACACACACACACACACACACACACACACACACGCACACACACACACACACACACACACACACACACACACACACACACACACACACACACACACACACACACACACACACACACACACACACACACACGCACACACACACGCACACACACACACCCACACACACACCCACACACACACACACACACACACACACACACACACACACACACACACACACACACACACACACACACACACACACACACACACACACACACACACACACACACACACACACACACACACACACACACACACACACACGCGCGCGCGCGCGCGCGCGTGCGCGCACATGTGTGTGTGTGTGTGTTTGAATGGAAAGGTAATTCTAAAGAATTAGTTTTTGGGGATTTTTTTTTGCGAATGCTAAAAACGCAATGATAATACAGCGATTGAACGAACTTTCGTTCGAACTGAATTATATGAGCCGTCTCGTCCGAATAGATCATACGTGTAGTAACGATGTTACTGCTAGAATATCCACGGTCCATTCAAAGGAAGGGATGTCAAGTGGTGCCCTCTTTTCCGTTACCTCAGTAGGCCCTGCACGCCTGTCCTTTGCTTCTATCCGCCATTACTTTTAAAGAATCAAGCTCGCAACAAGGGTATGCGCTATCTGGGTTGGGCTGATCTATTCGGACGAGACGGCTCATATAATCCAGATCGAACTTCACTTAAGGGAATGACGAACACGCTCTGGGCCACCTCGAAATTTTAAAATCCAATTTCTCCGAAACCATCGAACCGATTGGGATGAAATTTATTGTGTGTACTCAGGACGCCTGCTCTAAGAGGAACATGCTCAGCATTTTCCGAAATTTTGAAAAAAATTGTGCAGATTGTGTTTACCGTGGGAGTAATTCCGAGCTACAATCCATTGTATTGCACTTTCACAAATTTGCCGAGCATAAGACTCTGAAGCGGTGAAAAGTACACATTTTGAGCTTTGTTTCATCGATTTTCATGAAAAAATGGCAGAGAAATTGGATTTCGAAATTTTTCACATAAATCTGACAAAAGTGTACCACCAGAGCGCAAAATCTTGACCACCGCAGTTCAGCGATTTTCTCACAGGCGGCGCATTGCTCGTTTTTACCGACTGCGGTCGCGTCCTTCCCAAGTATCAATATATTTTTTGACAGGTCGGAAGCAGCAGCTGTAATCTCGAATGTCTGTTTCGTTTGATGATTTATTGTCGTCTCATGGTTTATAACGTTTGTTGATAAGGTGTTGTGTTTTGTGGCAGTGTGCTAACGCCATAAAAAAATGATGTTTTGCAATTTCATGCGATCGGCGGCCCGGCCCTGCACAATGAGTCAGCCAATGTCTCCGAACATGATATACACAAACACTCACGGACACACACATATATATCGAGCGATGCGATTGTATCAGCCGCTCATCAGCGAATCACGCGGCCGCAGGTTCGAATCCGAGTCGCATCACTTTTGGCGTGAAATTTTTTTCAGACAACTAATTCGGCCGCAAGGCCGAAAGGCAGAGGGAGGGGGGATAGCCGAATAAAGAAGTTGAGGCAAGTCGGGTCACATAAAAAGGGGGAGGTCTCGGCAGAGATGCAACAAAGTAAGACATCTATATAGATTATTTCACGGTGGTTAGATTTCTGGTGGGACATTGGAAGCCATGTAAACAATGAGAAAGTCGAAAGCAGTAAAGGGCTAAACGAAGGAGAAAGAAAGGAAGAAGGATAAACCGAGGAAACAGTGGGGTTGGGTAAAAGCGTAAAGGCGCGTACCCTCGAGGAAAAATACACATAAAAAAATTGATCTTATTTTTAATTACTTATTTTTAAGTCTTATTTTTTATCTACTACATTATATTTTCACAATTTGGTGAGCATAAGCCTCTGATGCGTGAAAAAATACACATTTTGAACTTCGTTTCATCTTTTTGGATGAAGAAATGGCGGAGAAATCGGATTTCGAATTTTTTATATAAGTTTGACGAAAGTGTACCTCCAAGGCACAAATGCTAGCGATTTTCTCACAGGTGGCGCAGCGGCTCAGGTTCTCCGTTCTCACCGCCTGCGCTCGCATCTTTCCGACGTAACAATAGATGTTGATAGGCTGACAGCGACGGCCATAATCTTGGACGTTTGTTCAGTGCGGTGATTTATTAGAGCTACGACTTATTACATTCATGTTGCAGCGCGCTTCCAGAAGTCACAAAAGAATAATGTAATCCTAAAATTCCATACAATCAGCAGCTCCGGCTCTGCATATTGCGTGAACCAATCCGTCAGGCCATGTATATGAATAATATATATATATATATATATATATATATATATATATATATATATATATATATATATACCACCAGCGCTTTCCGCGACCGATTCGCAAACTGCCTGAGAGTGCGAACCTCGTTTTTTTGCCAATTCAAAATCACTGATGCTGATAACGTCTTGTATCTTCAGAGTGTATGGTTGATCGTCACTTGTTACTTGTCATTCGTTTTCTACGAGAATTCGTAACCACCGTCGCTACGATAGCTATCGTAAGCTGCACAGATTTCTACGCGTTCGTTGAATTTTTTTTGTCAATAAAGTTTGGTGAACGTTTGATTGTGAAGCAATCGAGAAAGTGAAGGAGAGAGTACTAAGTGAAGGACCTCAGTGTGTAAACGGAAGAGACAAAGGCAAAGCGGAAAGTGCAGAAATGGCGCCATGGGCGCCAAGCACAACAAACGCACTAGTCTGTCACGGAAGCATACGTACACGATTCGGTACATGTGTTTTAATTCGCAAAATTCGCTTAGGTTATTACAAAGAGACCGACAATCTGTTTCTGTCTCTTCCAGAGCACCGATCTACCAGTAGCGCCCTACTGGTGGCAGCTACGAGAAAGAAATATTTTTTTTTAAGCGAACCATCCAAATCGTCGGAGTTTCCAGACCTGTATATAAGACCGTGTTTACGACGAATTGAAAACATACGTCGTTTGACCATAACCATTTTATGCAGTCGTGGCTAAAAAAGGAGGAGCATTCGAGCAACTTCACGGAGGTAACATGGCGTCGACTTTGCGAAGACGCGCGCCCGGTCTTTTCGCGAAGACGCGCGCCCGCGACTTGGCGCATGCGCTGCACGCATATCCGCGAAGAGTAGCAAGTGCCGGTAAGCCCGCCATTACTTTTACAAACGCGTGATCTCGGAACATTGTTTCCGTCAAAACATTTCGCGATCGGCCCGTAAAATAGTGGCTAGGTGTTAAATTCGCGTGAAATTCTCAAAAAATTGTGCGTTCGATTTCGCGTTCGATTGTGCGTTTGGTGAATCGATAGTGCGTTTGGTGAATTTGGATATCCCACCGCATCTATACACCAAAGAAGAAACCAAGAGAGAAACGAAGGAAGGAAGAAAGGAAGGGAAAAAATAATTTATATTCCAGCCGCCGAAAAGGAGGAATCAATAAAAAGGTAAGAGTGCGGAAATTTATTTATCTTTATGCACAATGGCCCAATTAGCGGAGAGGTTTATAGACTCAGCGAAATGGCAACTGTCTGACGCAAGTATCTGCGCCAGATCCTTGCCTTTCCACTGAGTCTATAAACCTCTCCGCTAAGATTTCAGCGCAAGTCTTAGCGAAGAGGTTTATAGACTCAGCGAAATGGCTACTGTCTGACGCAACTATCTGCGCCAGATCCTTACGTTTCCGCTGAGTCTATAAACCTCTCCGCTAAGATTTCAGCGCAAGTTTTAGCGGAGAGGTTTACAGACTCAGCGAAATGGCAACTATCTGACGCAAGTATCTGCGCCAGATCCTTGCCTTTCCACTGAGTCTATAAACCTCTCCTCTAAGATTTCAGCGCAAGTCTTAGCGGAGAGGTTTACAGACTCAGCGAAATGGCAACTATCTGACGCAAGTATCTGCGCCAGATCCTTGCCTTTCCACTGAGTCTATAAACCTCTCCGCTAAGATTTCAGCGCGAGTCTTAGCGGAGAGGTTTGTAGACTCAGCGGAATGGCAAGGATCTGGCGCAGATACTTGCGTCAGATATTTGCCATTCTGCTGAGTCTATAAAACTCTGTGCTGAGATTGCAGCGAAAGTATGTGAGATAGACACTTGTAAGCGGGATGGTGCATTGGTAGGGAAAGTCTATCGCTGGATTCAAAGCGAAAGGCTTTTCCTATCAATGCTCCATTCAGCTGACAAGTGTCTATCTCTCATACTTTCGTTGAATCTCAACGGAGAGTTTTATAGACTCAGCGGAATGGCAAAGATCTGATGCAAATATCAAGTATCAAATAAATAAATTTAATTTATTAAATTACATAATTAAATCAATTAAAAATTAAAATTGAATTTATAATTTTATTTAATTTATTTAAAAAATATTTTATTTAATTTAATCATTTATTTTAATAATATTAAATAATTTAATTATTTTCTTATTTAATTGAATTATTAAATCAATTATTAATTAAATGGAATAAAATTTGATTTAAAAAGAAATTAAAAAAAAATTGATTTAATAATTTCATTTAATTTATTTGAAAAATATTTTATTTAATTTAATCATTTATTTTAATAGTAGTAAATAATTGAATTATTTTCTTATTTAATTCACTATATTATTAATGACTTAAATTCAAATAAATAAATTAAATTTATTAAATTAAATAATTAAATCTCTTAAAAAATAAAATTGAATTTATAATTTCATTTAACTTATTTAAAAAATATTTTATTTAATTTAATCATTTATTTCAATAATAGTAAACAATTGAATTATTTTCTTATTTAATTCAATATATTATTAACGACTTAAATTCAAATAAATAAATTAAATTTATTAAATTAAGTAATGAAATCAATTAAAAAATAAAATTGAATTTATAATTTCATTTAATTTATTTAAAAAATATTTAATTTAATTGAATCATTTATTTTAATAATATTAAATAATTAAATTATTTTCTTATTTAATTAAATTATATTGGTTATTTTTTTCTCCGTACAAAAAATTAAAAATCCCAGCGAAAAAAAAGCGAAAGAAACCCGTGAATTTCTCGATAAAAAAAAACATCACAATCAAGCGAAAAAAAAATCGGGCGAAAAAAAAAACAAAACTAAAAGTCGCAGTACGCATTTAAAAAAATCTCCTCACTGAACGGCGAGATGGCTATTATTCGAAGTCCGGCGCGCGAGTTTACGAAGTCCAAAAAATCCTAATAGAGCAACATTTCCAAAATGACGTTATCGGCTAACAAAAAAAAACCAAAAAAAGTAAAACGAAAATGCAAAATACAACTAGCTTTTCCCTCTTCGAAACCGCGTTTGATAAATCAGTTCAATAAATTTTTCCCCAGGATATTCAATTTGACGTCCGGAAGGAAAAATTAAAGGATGCCTAATAGGGATTTGATGAAGGCTGTATAGATATATACAGGGTGGATCAGTAACTATTAGCACGTTTAAACGTAATAATTTATGACGCTGAAGCTGGCAGACAGACCTAGCAGACGCGCGCCGCCCGAACCCAGTACATTTTTATCGTGGCTGTACGCGCTCGGGTCGCAGCGTAACGAGGCAGCATAGGGCCTTCCCCCACCACTTAGCCGCTCGCGAATGAGCCGCATATATACGTCTGGCAGAAATAATGTTTTTTTTGCTTAACAACAACCGTTACGGGGATGAATCATGGGTCCATCGTTTCGTCTATTCATATAGATTAAGCATGTAAATCGTCAAGTCGCAATTGCCATGCGTGTTGACGACAGACGACTTTAAACAAAAATTTTGTTCGAGTACGGAGACTCGAATGGCGGATAACTTTTTTTAATTCTTAATTAACAAAAGCCGTTACCGGGATGAAACATGGGGGGATCGATTCGGCGAAGTATACAGAATGAGCACGTAAATAGAAAAAGTCGCTACTGTCATGCGTGTTAGCAGCAGACGGCCATTTTGAGATTTTTCGTGCGAGTAAGGAGGCGCGATTCGCCAATAACAATTTTTTAATTGACTTAACAAAGTGGGCCACGGGATAAACCATAGGTCAATCGATTCGTCTCATTATAAACAATGAGCAGCTGAATTTAAAAAGTAGCTGCTGTCATGCAGGTTGGCAGCAGACGACCTTTTGTGAATTTAATCGTGCGGCCAGCACGACTCTTTTCGCGAAAAACAATTTATTTTTGTTAATGAACAAATGCCGTCACCGGGATGAAACATAGGGGGATCGATTCGGCTAATTATTTAGAGTTAGTACGTAAATAGAAAAAGTCCTACTGTAATGCGGGTTGGCAGCAGAAGACCCTTTTTGAGATTTTTCGTGCGACTGAGGGGGCGCGATTCGCGAGTAACAATCTTTCAATTACTTTTAAAAAATCGTCGCCGGGATAACATATAGGTCAATCGATTTGTCTTATTATAAAGAATAAACAGCTAGATCGAAAAAGTAGCTGCTGTCATACAGGTTGGTAGCAGACGGCCATTTATAAGTTCTATGGTAGGAGCAGCGCGGCTCGGTTGACGGAGAACTATTTTTTTCTGGTTAACTAATCAAAACCGTCTCCGGGACAAGTCATAGGTCGATCGATTCGTCTTGGCATAGCGAATTAAGCATAAATAGCGAAATGTCGCTATTTTCATGCATGCTCGTAGCAGATGGCCTTTAACGAATTTCATCGTAAGGGTAGCGAGGTCCACATCACGAATAACAATTCTTTTAATTAACAAAAGCTGTCACCGGGAGAAATAATAGATGGATCGATTCGTTTGGGCATAACGAACTAGGCATAAAAATCGCCAAGTCGCTCTTGTCGTGCGTGCTAACAGCGCATAGACACATTATTTTTATCATGTAGGTAGAGGTCCGCTTCGCGGTGACTATTTTTTTTGTTAACTAACAAAAGCCGTCATCGGGCGAAATCATAGATGGATCGATTCTTCGGGGCCTAACGAACTAGGCATAAAAATCGCCAAGTCGCTATTGTCATGCGTGCTCACAGCACAAAGACTTACATGATTTTTATCATGCGGGTAGAGATCCGCTTCGCGGATAACTTTTTTTTTGTGAACTAACAAAAGCCGTCACCTGGAGAAATCATAGATGGATCGATTCGTCTCGGTATTACGAACTAGGCATTCGCGAATCGCGCCTCCTTACTCGCACGATTAAATTCACAAAAGGTCGTCTGCTGCCAACCTGCATGACAGCAGCTACTTTTTAAATTCAACTGCCCATTGCTTATAATGAGACGAATCGATTGACCTATGGTTTATCCCGTGGCAGACTGTGTTAAGTTAATTAAAAAATAGTTATGCGCGAATCGCGCCTCCTTACTCGCACGATGAAATTCACAAAAGGTCGTCTGCTGCCAACCTGCATGACAGCAGCTACTTTTTAAATTCAGCTGCCCATTGTTTATAATGAGACGCATCGATTGACCTATGGTTTATCCCCGGGCCGACTTTGTTAAGTTAATTAAAAAATTGTTATTCGCGAATCGCGCCTCCTTACTCGCACGACAAATCTCAAAAAAGGCCGCCTGCTGCTAACACGCATGACAGTAGCGACTTTTTCTATTTACGTGCTCATTCTATATACTTCGCCGAATCGATCCCCTCATGTTTCATCCCGGTGACGGCTTTTGTTAATTAAGAATAAAAAAAGTTATCCGCCATTCGAGTCTCCGTACTCGAACAAAATTTTTGTTTTAAGTCGTCTGCCGTCAACACGCATGACAATTGCGACTTGACGATTTACATGCTTAATGTATATGAATAGACGAAACGATCGACCCATGATTCATCCCCGTGACGGTTCTTGTTAAGCAAAAAAAAAACATTATTTCCGCCAGACGGATATATGCGGCTCATTCACGAGCGGCTAAGTGGTGGGGGTAGGCCCTATGCTGTCTCGCTACGCTGCGACCCGAGCGCGTACAGCCACGATAAAAATATACTTGGTTCGGGCGGCGCGCGTCTGCTAGGTCTGTCTGCCAGCTTCAGCGTCATAATAATTTTATCTACTACCGATACTGTAAGTATTATTGCCTCTTTGTACTTCCTACGACCTCCGATGACCTCGTGTCATAGGTCGTTCAACTCGTTTTAAGCTCCTCTATCATGATGCGGACAAAAAAACATACCGATCCATTTTTAAAAATGGAGTCGACCTTGAAATGTCCGAACTACTTCCGGCTGCAAAAAAACTATTATCGCTATCGGATGGCCCCTTTCGTACTGTGCTGTTTTATTTCGACAAATATTTCTGTGAACCATATAGTTTCGAAGATATTCAAGGTGCTAATAGTTATTGATCCACCCTGTATGTATATATATATATATGTAACATAAAAAATAACATTTAAGTAATTCGTATTTAAATTCAAGCAACAGCCTCTTCCCTGCATATCGGTGTCGTGTACTCTCGACTAATTAATTATTACTAAGTATGTGACAATCCATAAAATTGGTGCGAGCTCTTCGAAGTCTTAAAGCGTCGCAAAGCGTTTTTTTGTTTTTTCTATCGTAGGAATCTTTTAGCGACAACGAAATATCTATATTTACGAGGGTGAAAACGATAAACGAGAGTAGAAATCGATCGCATTATTTATCGATGGTTTGTTCGATACTGGGAAGCCTAATGGTATTTGGCAGTCTCGGAAGCAAAACTTTACCAAAAAAATAAGGAAGAAAAAATGACGCGATCTCTTTCGAAGGCGAGACTAACAATCTAGTAATTTAAATAATAATAAACCATTTCCCATATACGCGTAACTCGATAATCTTGGACGACGAAAAGCTTGGGCTGGCAAAAACGAAAATGACAAGCAAGATCACGAGAAATGTAATAACAATAATTATCCGGGACCCAAACGAGTCTGGTGAGAAAAACTGGTAATATAACTATGTTAAAACATATATGACATTTAAACAAAATATATATATACATATATGTAGATTTACATGGCGTTTGATTAATTTTTCGTTAAAATGAAAAAAAAAAAAAACACTACGGCGTTGAAATATGCATCGTCAGAACGCAATGAAAATCAGTTCCGTTTTTATTTGCCCAAAACGTAATTTTTTTCGCCACATTCGCAGCATAGGAAACATCCAACATTTTCCACGAATCGTTCTCGCAGATCTGAACGAAGAAATTGCAGAAATGGCGTTTCAAATAATAACAAAAAGAAAGAAGTAAACCAAAAAGAATTTTCGTTGCGTTCGCGAAATATATTTCAAGGCACCGAGTGTAAACTGGGTCTCGTCAAACCCCGACCAGCATCTTGATAACCATTCTGGGTCATCAAGATTTTCTAGTCTTTTCGTAACATCTGAAAAAAAAATTTCGCCTCTCTTATTCAACCCTCTACTCTACACGGCCCCAAATAGTTGAAAGATATTTTTTCAGAAAGTCCCACGAGTCACTAATTTTTCTCCCCCCCGCAATATTATACTCCCCCCGCAAACGTATACGAGCAGTCTGCATTGCTTCTTTCCAATTGTCCCCAAAGTTTACAACGCTTTACTCAGTCTTCAACCGAAAAATGTTTGCACGTCCCGATAACACCGCTGTCGTTCTAAGAATCCACACGCGAATCCTTGATCCTTCATCTCGATAATGCGTAACTTTGTATACAACGCATCCCTATCAATTTGTGCAGGTACTCCCAATTCCCACTCGCAATAGTGACCATCAAATTCGTGGTGTTGCAGTTGACGAAATGGAGGCTGTGGAAATAAGTTCGACCTCGTCTGAGTATGGCGACGAGTGCGAAGAACGATCATCGTCGGTAATGGATATAGACGACGAGAATTCTGCGAATGGTTCCGTCTCGACAGATGGTGGACCATCAAATATCGGTGACAGATACGCAATGAGACCGTGCTATGTCCCCATAACCCGTCTAGTGGTGGATGAACCGCAAGAAAGATGGGTAATGCATGAAAGTTTTAATTTTGTTTCTGTGGATATAAGCCCGCCGTCGCCCGCTATCGACCAGACGTCATCGGATATAGATTTCGAATAGGTCGAAGAAAACGATGACCCCTTGCGGGCAGAATCTTGCCCGCAAGTGGCGGTAAGTCTATCGGACTCCGATAGTACTGCCGCAGATTCCTCATCTACTGAGGAAGAAGCGGATGATACTTTAGCGTTCGATGAAAATCCGATATGGGATCCACTTCGGCCATACGGCCGAGTATTCTCCATAATGGAGCAGGCAAATCCGGGGTTTCTTACAGTCCTGAGGGATGTAATCGTAGCGTTGACGCATCAACGAACCGGGTATTGCCCAATTTCGGAAGGTCTGGGCCGTCCAAAGTCTATCGGTATCGTTCGCGAAATACCGGAAGCGGTGAATGCATCGACACAAACCACTTCCCAAAGTGTGGAAAGGTCGGTGCAGGTCAACCCGCATTCTCGCGAATCGTCAACTCAGACGACGGAAAAAACCACCAAAGAGGCGGCTACGCAGACCGCCGAAAATTGGGAAAACACTACTACCGCAGTAGTGGAGGCTTACGCTGCAGAGTCGGCAAGAGCGGATCGTGATCGGTCCCCTCAAACGACTCCTGCAGTCGGGGATGCAAGGCCTCGGCCGGGAGGGTGTTTTAATTGTGGAGACCGAGGTCACACCCGCCAAATGTGCGATCACCCTCGCCGACAATTGTCGTGTTACAAGTGCGGGCGTCCGAACGTCACGATCCGAACTTGTCCGGTCCATGGACCGAAATACCGGCTGAGCATGGGACAGAACTTTGGAAATCAATGATTTCCCCGTGCGTTCCGCCGAGAAAAACGTGAAGTCTCAAATATTGAAGAGAATAAAAAAAATCAAATTGAAGAGAAAGTAAAACCTACCAACAACAAATTCCGGTAGTGACAATATAACCTGCTGTCGATTTATTCCGGCGGAGAAAAGAATGCCTACCGACGATAAATTCCGGTAGAGAAAAAAAACCTGCCACCGACAAATTCCGGCAGAGAATAAATTGAGCATGCACTGATTCCTATAATACTTGGTAGATAATTATTAAGAGGAAATTAAAAAGAATATAGAAAATTGAAAAGAGTTAGCCGCCCGCAGCTGACAAGGGGACAGTACGGCAGTCGGATTTTTGTAATTTTTCGTACTCATGGTACGCGAAGTTCAGAGCTCGAATATTAATATCCCAAAGCAGTTCGACGCCATATTCAGAAATTTTCGAGAAAATTGACTTTGAAGTTTTCGAGCGCACTCTTATCCCACAAAGATGCAACGATATTCAAACCGGGCTCGTGGCGTACCCGGTAGCGCTCGAGTCTAGTAATCGCGGGGTCGCGGGTTCGAGTCACTTCGAAATTTTTTTTTTTTTTTCATTTTTTTTTAATTCGCATACCTCCGTCATTTAAATATCCCGATAAATTTTTGTTGTATATAATCACATATTATTATATATAATTAATATAATATATCTATATATGTTTATATATGGACAAAATCCATATATAGTTCTTTATGTGCAAAATTCATTATAGTTATACATAATTATATATTTTCTCATATATGATCATATATTATTTATATATAACAATAGGTGATTATTTATAACAAAATAAATAAATAATCCCGGGATAAACAAAGGCAAACGATGTACGCAGAACTGTTATTCACAATATCGACGGTTGCCAAAGCAAGCGTTATATTCACATATTTCAACATTTATTCTTCTATTTATATTCCTATTAATCTACAAGGGAGTTTATGTACATATTATTACTGGATATTTTTACGCCGCCTATTCGCAATTTCAAGCAAGAGATAATAAAAAATAAGACGTATTTATCATTGACAATTATAAGCACATATATGTGAATTATCATAGATTTTATGATTTTTATCCCGGGATTATTTATTTATTTTTTATAAATAATCACCTATTGTTATATATACATAATATATGATCATATATGAGAAAATATATAATTATGTATAACTATAATGAATTTTGTACATAAATAACTATATATGGATTTTGTCCATATATAAACATACATAGATATATTATATTAATTATATATAATAACATGTGATTATATACAACAAAAATTTATCGCGATATTTAAATGACGGAGGGATGCGAATTAAAAAAAAATGAAAAAAAAAAAAATATATTCGAAGTTAGACTCGAACCCGCGACCCCGCGATTACTAGACTCGAGCGCTACCGGGTACGCCACGAGCCCGGTACGAATATCGTTGCATCTTTGTGGGATAAGAGTGCCCTCGAAAACTTCAAAGTCAATTTTCTCGAAAATTTCTGAATATGGCGTCGAACTGCTTTGGGATATTAATATTCGAGCTCTGAACTCCGCGTACCATGAGTACGAAAAATTACAAAAATCTGACTGCCGTAATGTCCCCTTGTGAGACAAGATTGTCGAAACGGGAAGACGAAATGTGCAGCGAAAGGATATTCTGATAGCAGCCGATGGTCGACTCATCTTCGAGACCGAGGCTGCGAGCGTCGAGGGAGAAGCGGAAGACCAGAAGCCGTAGGTAAATATGAGAAGTCACGTCGCGCGTCCAGGTGAGTGGAAAAATAATATTGGGGAAAAAGTGATGAAAGGAAGCAATACAAGTTCCACTTAAAAATAAATATTTTTAAGTGGAACTTTTTTGAACACTGATTCAATGTTGTATAAATGATTTCAGGTGCCCGAAGCAGCGGTGCTCCAGCGAGGGAATTGAAGGAAAGATGATAAACGGGACTTCGGAACTCACCGGAAAAGACAGGACTCACCGGAAAGATCAGGACTCACCGGAAAGGTCAAGACTCACCGGAAAGTTCAGGACTCACCGGAAAGATCAGGACTCACCGGAAAGGATAGGACGCACCGGAAAGGACAGGGCTCACCGGAAAGGAACAAACAGGTTGCGATAGACGTTTGGATTAGGGGGGTGCACTTCGGCACCCCCAAGCCAGGTAACGGTTTTAAGACGGAATGACACCTCATCGCAGTCGGTATGGTAGAGCAATTGTAGATACCCAGAAATCTCTGAAACGGCTCATCAGATCCCGTCCAAACCTAGCCAAACGACGTCAAATAGATGGACGAACAGCTGTCAACCCTTCAAATTTTCTGAATTTGAGGAAAAAAACGTAGGTTGGCTTATGATAAGCCAATCTACTTTTTTTTCTCAATTTTCTGAATTTGAGGAAAAAAACGTAGGTTGGCTAATGATAAGCCAATCTACTTTTTTTTCTCAAATTCAGAAAATTTGAGGGGTTGACAGCTGTTCGTCCATCTATTTGACGTCGTTTAGCAAAGTTTGGACGGGATCTGAAGAGCCGTTTCAGAGATTTCTGGGTATCTACAATTGCTCTACCATACCGACGGCGATGAGGTCTCATTCCGTCCTAAACATTAATGCAGCGGTGATCGGGTCATCTGGCCACCTCGTTTTTCCTCCCCATACCGCGATCGGGTTACCTGGCTACTTCGTCGTTATTCCCTATCTCCCCATCGGGTTACCTGTCCACCTCGTTTTTTTCCTCCTTCCGCGATCGGGTTACCGGCCACTTCGTCGTTATTCCCTATCTCCCCATCGGGTTATCTGGCCACCTCGTTTTTCTCCTCCTTCCGCGATGGGGTTACCTGGCCACTACGTCGTTATTCCCTATTTCCCCATCGGGTTGTCTGGCCACCTCGTTTTTCTCCTCCTTCCGCGATCGGGTTACCTGGCCACTTCGTCGTTATTCCCTATCTCCCCATCGGGTTACCTGGCCACCTCGTTTTACCCTCCCCTTTCCGCGATCGGGTTACCTGGCCACTTCGTCGTTATTCCCTATCTCCCCATCGGGTTATCTGGCCACCTCGTTTTTCTCCTCCTTCCGCGATCGGGTTACCTGGCCACTACGTCGTTATTCCCTATTTCCCCATCGGGTTATCTGGCCACCTCGCTTTTCTCTTCCTTCCACGATCGGGTTACCTGGCCTCTTCGTCGTTATTCCCCATCTCCCCATCGGGTTACCTGGCCACCTCGTTTTACCCTCCCCTTTCCGTGATCGGGTTACCTGGCCACTTCGTCGTTATTCCCTATCTTCCCATCGGGTTACCTGGCCACCTCGTTTTTCTCCTCCTTCCGCGATCGGGTTACCTGGCCACTTCGTCGTTATTCCCTATCTCCCCATCGGGTTACCTGGCCACCTCGTTTTTCTCCTCCTTCCGTGATCGGGTTACCTGGCCACTTCGTCGTTATTCCCTATCTTCCCATCGGGTTACCTGGCCACCTCGTTTTTCTCCTCCTTCCGCGATCGGGTTACCTGGCCACTTCGTCGTTATTCCCTATCTCCCCATCGGGTTACCTGGCCACCTCGTTTTTCTCCTCCTTCCGCGATCGGGTTACCTGGCCACTACGTCGTTATTCCCTATTTCCCCATCGGGTTACCTGGCCACCTCGTTTTTCTCCTCCTTCCGCGATCGGGTTACCTGGCCACTACGTCGTTATTCCCTATTTCCCCATCGGGTTACCTGGCCACCTCGTTTTACCCTCCCCTTTCCGCGATCGGGTTACCTGGCCACTTCGTCGTTATTCCCTATCTCCCCATCGGGTTATCTGGCCACCTCGTTTTTCTCCTCCTTCCGCGATCGGGTTACCTGGCCACTACGTCGTTATTCCCTATTTCCCCATCGGGTTATCTGGCCACCTCGCTTTTCTCTTCCTTCCGCGATCGGGTTACCTGGCCTCTTCGTCGTTATTCCCCATCTCCCCATCGGGTTACCTGGCCACCTCGTTTTACCCTCCCCTTTCCGTGATCGGGTTACCTGGCCACTTCGTCGTTATTCCCTATCTTCCCATCGGGTTACCTGGCCACCTCGTTTTTCTCCTCCTTCCGCGATCGGGTTACCTGGCCACTTCGTCGTTATTCCCTATCTCCCCATCGGGTTACCTGGCCACCTCGTTTTT
>OX632356.1:50475489-50512989 GCA_951751655.1 Ophion costatus | reverse complement strand
TGGTTTATAACGTTTGTTGATAAGGTGTTGTGTTTTGTGGCAGTGTGCTAACGCCATAAAAAAATGATGTTTTGCAATTTCATGCGATCGGCGGCCCGGCCCTGCACAATGAGTCAGCCAATGTCTCCGAACATGATATACACAAACACTCACGGACACACACATATATATCGAGCGATGCGATTGTATCAGCCGCTCATCAGCGAATCACGCGGCCGCAGGTTCGAATCCGAGTCGCATCACTTTTGGCGTGAAATTTTTTTCAGACAACTAATTCGGCCGCAAGGCCGAAAGGCAGAGGGAGGGGGGATAGCCGAATAAAGAAGTTGAGGCAAGTCGGGTCACATAAAAAGGGGGAGGTCTCGGCAGAGATGCAACAAAGTAAGACATCTATATAGATTATTTCACGGTGGTTAGATTTCTGGTGGGACATTGGAAGCCATGTAAACAATGAGAAAGTCGAAAGCAGTAAAGGGCTAAACGAAGGAGAAAGAAAGGAAGAAGGATAAACCGAGGAAACAGTGGGGTTGGGTAAAAGCGTAAAGGCGCGTACCCTCGAGGAAAAATACACATAAAAAAATTGATCTTATTTTTAATTACTTATTTTTAAGTCTTATTTTTTATCTACTACATTATATTTTCACAATTTGGTGAGCATAAGCCTCTGATGCGTGAAAAAATACACATTTTGAACTTCGTTTCATCTTTTTGGATGAAGAAATGGCGGAGAAATCGGATTTCGAATTTTTTATATAAGTTTGACGAAAGTGTACCTCCAAGGCACAAATGCTAGCGATTTTCTCACAGGTGGCGCAGCGGCTCAGGTTCTCCGTTCTCACCGCCTGCGCTCGCATCTTTCCGACGTAACAATAGATGTTGATAGGCTGACAGCGACGGCCATAATCTTGGACGTTTGTTCAGTGCGGTGATTTATTAGAGCTACGACTTATTACATTCATGTTGCAGCGCGCTTCCAGAAGTCACAAAAGAATAATGTAATCCTAAAATTCCATACAATCAGCAGCTCCGGCTCTGCATATTGCGTGAACCAATCCGTCAGGCCATGTATATGAATAATATATATATATATATATATATATATATATATATATATATATATATATATATATATACCACCAGCGCTTTCCGCGACCGATTCGCAAACTGCCTGAGAGTGCGAACCTCGTTTTTTTGCCAATTCAAAATCACTGATGCTGATAACGTCTTGTATCTTCAGAGTGTATGGTTGATCGTCACTTGTTACTTGTCATTCGTTTTCTACGAGAATTCGTAACCACCGTCGCTACGATAGCTATCGTAAGCTGCACAGATTTCTACGCGTTCGTTGAATTTTTTTTGTCAATAAAGTTTGGTGAACGTTTGATTGTGAAGCAATCGAGAAAGTGAAGGAGAGAGTACTAAGTGAAGGACCTCAGTGTGTAAACGGAAGAGACAAAGGCAAAGCGGAAAGTGCAGAAATGGCGCCATGGGCGCCAAGCACAACAAACGCACTAGTCTGTCACGGAAGCATACGTACACGATTCGGTACATGTGTTTTAATTCGCAAAATTCGCTTAGGTTATTACAAAGAGACCGACAATCTGTTTCTGTCTCTTCCAGAGCACCGATCTACCAGTAGCGCCCTACTGGTGGCAGCTACGAGAAAGAAATATTTTTTTTTAAGCGAACCATCCAAATCGTCGGAGTTTCCAGACCTGTATATAAGACCGTGTTTACGACGAATTGAAAACATACGTCGTTTGACCATAACCATTTTATGCAGTCGTGGCTAAAAAAGGAGGAGCATTCGAGCAACTTCACGGAGGTAACATGGCGTCGACTTTGCGAAGACGCGCGCCCGGTCTTTTCGCGAAGACGCGCGCCCGCGACTTGGCGCATGCGCTGCACGCATATCCGCGAAGAGTAGCAAGTGCCGGTAAGCCCGCCATTACTTTTACAAACGCGTGATCTCGGAACATTGTTTCCGTCAAAACATTTCGCGATCGGCCCGTAAAATAGTGGCTAGGTGTTAAATTCGCGTGAAATTCTCAAAAAATTGTGCGTTCGATTTCGCGTTCGATTGTGCGTTTGGTGAATCGATAGTGCGTTTGGTGAATTTGGATATCCCACCGCATCTATACACCAAAGAAGAAACCAAGAGAGAAACGAAGGAAGGAAGAAAGGAAGGGAAAAAATAATTTATATTCCAGCCGCCGAAAAGGAGGAATCAATAAAAAGGTAAGAGTGCGGAAATTTATTTATCTTTATGCACAATGGCCCAATTAGCGGAGAGGTTTATAGACTCAGCGAAATGGCAACTGTCTGACGCAAGTATCTGCGCCAGATCCTTGCCTTTCCACTGAGTCTATAAACCTCTCCGCTAAGATTTCAGCGCAAGTCTTAGCGAAGAGGTTTATAGACTCAGCGAAATGGCTACTGTCTGACGCAACTATCTGCGCCAGATCCTTACGTTTCCGCTGAGTCTATAAACCTCTCCGCTAAGATTTCAGCGCAAGTTTTAGCGGAGAGGTTTACAGACTCAGCGAAATGGCAACTATCTGACGCAAGTATCTGCGCCAGATCCTTGCCTTTCCACTGAGTCTATAAACCTCTCCTCTAAGATTTCAGCGCAAGTCTTAGCGGAGAGGTTTACAGACTCAGCGAAATGGCAACTATCTGACGCAAGTATCTGCGCCAGATCCTTGCCTTTCCACTGAGTCTATAAACCTCTCCGCTAAGATTTCAGCGCGAGTCTTAGCGGAGAGGTTTGTAGACTCAGCGGAATGGCAAGGATCTGGCGCAGATACTTGCGTCAGATATTTGCCATTCTGCTGAGTCTATAAAACTCTGTGCTGAGATTGCAGCGAAAGTATGTGAGATAGACACTTGTAAGCGGGATGGTGCATTGGTAGGGAAAGTCTATCGCTGGATTCAAAGCGAAAGGCTTTTCCTATCAATGCTCCATTCAGCTGACAAGTGTCTATCTCTCATACTTTCGTTGAATCTCAACGGAGAGTTTTATAGACTCAGCGGAATGGCAAAGATCTGATGCAAATATCAAGTATCAAATAAATAAATTTAATTTATTAAATTACATAATTAAATCAATTAAAAATTAAAATTGAATTTATAATTTTATTTAATTTATTTAAAAAATATTTTATTTAATTTAATCATTTATTTTAATAATATTAAATAATTTAATTATTTTCTTATTTAATTGAATTATTAAATCAATTATTAATTAAATGGAATAAAATTTGATTTAAAAAGAAATTAAAAAAAAATTGATTTAATAATTTCATTTAATTTATTTGAAAAATATTTTATTTAATTTAATCATTTATTTTAATAGTAGTAAATAATTGAATTATTTTCTTATTTAATTCACTATATTATTAATGACTTAAATTCAAATAAATAAATTAAATTTATTAAATTAAATAATTAAATCTCTTAAAAAATAAAATTGAATTTATAATTTCATTTAACTTATTTAAAAAATATTTTATTTAATTTAATCATTTATTTCAATAATAGTAAACAATTGAATTATTTTCTTATTTAATTCAATATATTATTAACGACTTAAATTCAAATAAATAAATTAAATTTATTAAATTAAGTAATGAAATCAATTAAAAAATAAAATTGAATTTATAATTTCATTTAATTTATTTAAAAAATATTTAATTTAATTGAATCATTTATTTTAATAATATTAAATAATTAAATTATTTTCTTATTTAATTAAATTATATTGGTTATTTTTTTCTCCGTACAAAAAATTAAAAATCCCAGCGAAAAAAAAGCGAAAGAAACCCGTGAATTTCTCGATAAAAAAAAACATCACAATCAAGCGAAAAAAAAATCGGGCGAAAAAAAAAACAAAACTAAAAGTCGCAGTACGCATTTAAAAAAATCTCCTCACTGAACGGCGAGATGGCTATTATTCGAAGTCCGGCGCGCGAGTTTACGAAGTCCAAAAAATCCTAATAGAGCAACATTTCCAAAATGACGTTATCGGCTAACAAAAAAAAACCAAAAAAAGTAAAACGAAAATGCAAAATACAACTAGCTTTTCCCTCTTCGAAACCGCGTTTGATAAATCAGTTCAATAAATTTTTCCCCAGGATATTCAATTTGACGTCCGGAAGGAAAAATTAAAGGATGCCTAATAGGGATTTGATGAAGGCTGTATAGATATATACAGGGTGGATCAGTAACTATTAGCACGTTTAAACGTAATAATTTATGACGCTGAAGCTGGCAGACAGACCTAGCAGACGCGCGCCGCCCGAACCCAGTACATTTTTATCGTGGCTGTACGCGCTCGGGTCGCAGCGTAACGAGGCAGCATAGGGCCTTCCCCCACCACTTAGCCGCTCGCGAATGAGCCGCATATATACGTCTGGCAGAAATAATGTTTTTTTTGCTTAACAACAACCGTTACGGGGATGAATCATGGGTCCATCGTTTCGTCTATTCATATAGATTAAGCATGTAAATCGTCAAGTCGCAATTGCCATGCGTGTTGACGACAGACGACTTTAAACAAAAATTTTGTTCGAGTACGGAGACTCGAATGGCGGATAACTTTTTTTAATTCTTAATTAACAAAAGCCGTTACCGGGATGAAACATGGGGGGATCGATTCGGCGAAGTATACAGAATGAGCACGTAAATAGAAAAAGTCGCTACTGTCATGCGTGTTAGCAGCAGACGGCCATTTTGAGATTTTTCGTGCGAGTAAGGAGGCGCGATTCGCCAATAACAATTTTTTAATTGACTTAACAAAGTGGGCCACGGGATAAACCATAGGTCAATCGATTCGTCTCATTATAAACAATGAGCAGCTGAATTTAAAAAGTAGCTGCTGTCATGCAGGTTGGCAGCAGACGACCTTTTGTGAATTTAATCGTGCGGCCAGCACGACTCTTTTCGCGAAAAACAATTTATTTTTGTTAATGAACAAATGCCGTCACCGGGATGAAACATAGGGGGATCGATTCGGCTAATTATTTAGAGTTAGTACGTAAATAGAAAAAGTCCTACTGTAATGCGGGTTGGCAGCAGAAGACCCTTTTTGAGATTTTTCGTGCGACTGAGGGGGCGCGATTCGCGAGTAACAATCTTTCAATTACTTTTAAAAAATCGTCGCCGGGATAACATATAGGTCAATCGATTTGTCTTATTATAAAGAATAAACAGCTAGATCGAAAAAGTAGCTGCTGTCATACAGGTTGGTAGCAGACGGCCATTTATAAGTTCTATGGTAGGAGCAGCGCGGCTCGGTTGACGGAGAACTATTTTTTTCTGGTTAACTAATCAAAACCGTCTCCGGGACAAGTCATAGGTCGATCGATTCGTCTTGGCATAGCGAATTAAGCATAAATAGCGAAATGTCGCTATTTTCATGCATGCTCGTAGCAGATGGCCTTTAACGAATTTCATCGTAAGGGTAGCGAGGTCCACATCACGAATAACAATTCTTTTAATTAACAAAAGCTGTCACCGGGAGAAATAATAGATGGATCGATTCGTTTGGGCATAACGAACTAGGCATAAAAATCGCCAAGTCGCTCTTGTCGTGCGTGCTAACAGCGCATAGACACATTATTTTTATCATGTAGGTAGAGGTCCGCTTCGCGGTGACTATTTTTTTTGTTAACTAACAAAAGCCGTCATCGGGCGAAATCATAGATGGATCGATTCTTCGGGGCCTAACGAACTAGGCATAAAAATCGCCAAGTCGCTATTGTCATGCGTGCTCACAGCACAAAGACTTACATGATTTTTATCATGCGGGTAGAGATCCGCTTCGCGGATAACTTTTTTTTTGTGAACTAACAAAAGCCGTCACCTGGAGAAATCATAGATGGATCGATTCGTCTCGGTATTACGAACTAGGCATTCGCGAATCGCGCCTCCTTACTCGCACGATTAAATTCACAAAAGGTCGTCTGCTGCCAACCTGCATGACAGCAGCTACTTTTTAAATTCAACTGCCCATTGCTTATAATGAGACGAATCGATTGACCTATGGTTTATCCCGTGGCAGACTGTGTTAAGTTAATTAAAAAATAGTTATGCGCGAATCGCGCCTCCTTACTCGCACGATGAAATTCACAAAAGGTCGTCTGCTGCCAACCTGCATGACAGCAGCTACTTTTTAAATTCAGCTGCCCATTGTTTATAATGAGACGCATCGATTGACCTATGGTTTATCCCCGGGCCGACTTTGTTAAGTTAATTAAAAAATTGTTATTCGCGAATCGCGCCTCCTTACTCGCACGACAAATCTCAAAAAAGGCCGCCTGCTGCTAACACGCATGACAGTAGCGACTTTTTCTATTTACGTGCTCATTCTATATACTTCGCCGAATCGATCCCCTCATGTTTCATCCCGGTGACGGCTTTTGTTAATTAAGAATAAAAAAAGTTATCCGCCATTCGAGTCTCCGTACTCGAACAAAATTTTTGTTTTAAGTCGTCTGCCGTCAACACGCATGACAATTGCGACTTGACGATTTACATGCTTAATGTATATGAATAGACGAAACGATCGACCCATGATTCATCCCCGTGACGGTTCTTGTTAAGCAAAAAAAAAACATTATTTCCGCCAGACGGATATATGCGGCTCATTCACGAGCGGCTAAGTGGTGGGGGTAGGCCCTATGCTGTCTCGCTACGCTGCGACCCGAGCGCGTACAGCCACGATAAAAATATACTTGGTTCGGGCGGCGCGCGTCTGCTAGGTCTGTCTGCCAGCTTCAGCGTCATAATAATTTTATCTACTACCGATACTGTAAGTATTATTGCCTCTTTGTACTTCCTACGACCTCCGATGACCTCGTGTCATAGGTCGTTCAACTCGTTTTAAGCTCCTCTATCATGATGCGGACAAAAAAACATACCGATCCATTTTTAAAAATGGAGTCGACCTTGAAATGTCCGAACTACTTCCGGCTGCAAAAAAACTATTATCGCTATCGGATGGCCCCTTTCGTACTGTGCTGTTTTATTTCGACAAATATTTCTGTGAACCATATAGTTTCGAAGATATTCAAGGTGCTAATAGTTATTGATCCACCCTGTATGTATATATATATATATGTAACATAAAAAATAACATTTAAGTAATTCGTATTTAAATTCAAGCAACAGCCTCTTCCCTGCATATCGGTGTCGTGTACTCTCGACTAATTAATTATTACTAAGTATGTGACAATCCATAAAATTGGTGCGAGCTCTTCGAAGTCTTAAAGCGTCGCAAAGCGTTTTTTTGTTTTTTCTATCGTAGGAATCTTTTAGCGACAACGAAATATCTATATTTACGAGGGTGAAAACGATAAACGAGAGTAGAAATCGATCGCATTATTTATCGATGGTTTGTTCGATACTGGGAAGCCTAATGGTATTTGGCAGTCTCGGAAGCAAAACTTTACCAAAAAAATAAGGAAGAAAAAATGACGCGATCTCTTTCGAAGGCGAGACTAACAATCTAGTAATTTAAATAATAATAAACCATTTCCCATATACGCGTAACTCGATAATCTTGGACGACGAAAAGCTTGGGCTGGCAAAAACGAAAATGACAAGCAAGATCACGAGAAATGTAATAACAATAATTATCCGGGACCCAAACGAGTCTGGTGAGAAAAACTGGTAATATAACTATGTTAAAACATATATGACATTTAAACAAAATATATATATACATATATGTAGATTTACATGGCGTTTGATTAATTTTTCGTTAAAATGAAAAAAAAAAAAAACACTACGGCGTTGAAATATGCATCGTCAGAACGCAATGAAAATCAGTTCCGTTTTTATTTGCCCAAAACGTAATTTTTTTCGCCACATTCGCAGCATAGGAAACATCCAACATTTTCCACGAATCGTTCTCGCAGATCTGAACGAAGAAATTGCAGAAATGGCGTTTCAAATAATAACAAAAAGAAAGAAGTAAACCAAAAAGAATTTTCGTTGCGTTCGCGAAATATATTTCAAGGCACCGAGTGTAAACTGGGTCTCGTCAAACCCCGACCAGCATCTTGATAACCATTCTGGGTCATCAAGATTTTCTAGTCTTTTCGTAACATCTGAAAAAAAAATTTCGCCTCTCTTATTCAACCCTCTACTCTACACGGCCCCAAATAGTTGAAAGATATTTTTTCAGAAAGTCCCACGAGTCACTAATTTTTCTCCCCCCCGCAATATTATACTCCCCCCGCAAACGTATACGAGCAGTCTGCATTGCTTCTTTCCAATTGTCCCCAAAGTTTACAACGCTTTACTCAGTCTTCAACCGAAAAATGTTTGCACGTCCCGATAACACCGCTGTCGTTCTAAGAATCCACACGCGAATCCTTGATCCTTCATCTCGATAATGCGTAACTTTGTATACAACGCATCCCTATCAATTTGTGCAGGTACTCCCAATTCCCACTCGCAATAGTGACCATCAAATTCGTGGTGTTGCAGTTGACGAAATGGAGGCTGTGGAAATAAGTTCGACCTCGTCTGAGTATGGCGACGAGTGCGAAGAACGATCATCGTCGGTAATGGATATAGACGACGAGAATTCTGCGAATGGTTCCGTCTCGACAGATGGTGGACCATCAAATATCGGTGACAGATACGCAATGAGACCGTGCTATGTCCCCATAACCCGTCTAGTGGTGGATGAACCGCAAGAAAGATGGGTAATGCATGAAAGTTTTAATTTTGTTTCTGTGGATATAAGCCCGCCGTCGCCCGCTATCGACCAGACGTCATCGGATATAGATTTCGAATAGGTCGAAGAAAACGATGACCCCTTGCGGGCAGAATCTTGCCCGCAAGTGGCGGTAAGTCTATCGGACTCCGATAGTACTGCCGCAGATTCCTCATCTACTGAGGAAGAAGCGGATGATACTTTAGCGTTCGATGAAAATCCGATATGGGATCCACTTCGGCCATACGGCCGAGTATTCTCCATAATGGAGCAGGCAAATCCGGGGTTTCTTACAGTCCTGAGGGATGTAATCGTAGCGTTGACGCATCAACGAACCGGGTATTGCCCAATTTCGGAAGGTCTGGGCCGTCCAAAGTCTATCGGTATCGTTCGCGAAATACCGGAAGCGGTGAATGCATCGACACAAACCACTTCCCAAAGTGTGGAAAGGTCGGTGCAGGTCAACCCGCATTCTCGCGAATCGTCAACTCAGACGACGGAAAAAACCACCAAAGAGGCGGCTACGCAGACCGCCGAAAATTGGGAAAACACTACTACCGCAGTAGTGGAGGCTTACGCTGCAGAGTCGGCAAGAGCGGATCGTGATCGGTCCCCTCAAACGACTCCTGCAGTCGGGGATGCAAGGCCTCGGCCGGGAGGGTGTTTTAATTGTGGAGACCGAGGTCACACCCGCCAAATGTGCGATCACCCTCGCCGACAATTGTCGTGTTACAAGTGCGGGCGTCCGAACGTCACGATCCGAACTTGTCCGGTCCATGGACCGAAATACCGGCTGAGCATGGGACAGAACTTTGGAAATCAATGATTTCCCCGTGCGTTCCGCCGAGAAAAACGTGAAGTCTCAAATATTGAAGAGAATAAAAAAAATCAAATTGAAGAGAAAGTAAAACCTACCAACAACAAATTCCGGTAGTGACAATATAACCTGCTGTCGATTTATTCCGGCGGAGAAAAGAATGCCTACCGACGATAAATTCCGGTAGAGAAAAAAAACCTGCCACCGACAAATTCCGGCAGAGAATAAATTGAGCATGCACTGATTCCTATAATACTTGGTAGATAATTATTAAGAGGAAATTAAAAAGAATATAGAAAATTGAAAAGAGTTAGCCGCCCGCAGCTGACAAGGGGACAGTACGGCAGTCGGATTTTTGTAATTTTTCGTACTCATGGTACGCGAAGTTCAGAGCTCGAATATTAATATCCCAAAGCAGTTCGACGCCATATTCAGAAATTTTCGAGAAAATTGACTTTGAAGTTTTCGAGCGCACTCTTATCCCACAAAGATGCAACGATATTCAAACCGGGCTCGTGGCGTACCCGGTAGCGCTCGAGTCTAGTAATCGCGGGGTCGCGGGTTCGAGTCACTTCGAAATTTTTTTTTTTTTTTCATTTTTTTTTAATTCGCATACCTCCGTCATTTAAATATCCCGATAAATTTTTGTTGTATATAATCACATATTATTATATATAATTAATATAATATATCTATATATGTTTATATATGGACAAAATCCATATATAGTTCTTTATGTGCAAAATTCATTATAGTTATACATAATTATATATTTTCTCATATATGATCATATATTATTTATATATAACAATAGGTGATTATTTATAACAAAATAAATAAATAATCCCGGGATAAACAAAGGCAAACGATGTACGCAGAACTGTTATTCACAATATCGACGGTTGCCAAAGCAAGCGTTATATTCACATATTTCAACATTTATTCTTCTATTTATATTCCTATTAATCTACAAGGGAGTTTATGTACATATTATTACTGGATATTTTTACGCCGCCTATTCGCAATTTCAAGCAAGAGATAATAAAAAATAAGACGTATTTATCATTGACAATTATAAGCACATATATGTGAATTATCATAGATTTTATGATTTTTATCCCGGGATTATTTATTTATTTTTTATAAATAATCACCTATTGTTATATATACATAATATATGATCATATATGAGAAAATATATAATTATGTATAACTATAATGAATTTTGTACATAAATAACTATATATGGATTTTGTCCATATATAAACATACATAGATATATTATATTAATTATATATAATAACATGTGATTATATACAACAAAAATTTATCGCGATATTTAAATGACGGAGGGATGCGAATTAAAAAAAAATGAAAAAAAAAAAAATATATTCGAAGTTAGACTCGAACCCGCGACCCCGCGATTACTAGACTCGAGCGCTACCGGGTACGCCACGAGCCCGGTACGAATATCGTTGCATCTTTGTGGGATAAGAGTGCCCTCGAAAACTTCAAAGTCAATTTTCTCGAAAATTTCTGAATATGGCGTCGAACTGCTTTGGGATATTAATATTCGAGCTCTGAACTCCGCGTACCATGAGTACGAAAAATTACAAAAATCTGACTGCCGTAATGTCCCCTTGTGAGACAAGATTGTCGAAACGGGAAGACGAAATGTGCAGCGAAAGGATATTCTGATAGCAGCCGATGGTCGACTCATCTTCGAGACCGAGGCTGCGAGCGTCGAGGGAGAAGCGGAAGACCAGAAGCCGTAGGTAAATATGAGAAGTCACGTCGCGCGTCCAGGTGAGTGGAAAAATAATATTGGGGAAAAAGTGATGAAAGGAAGCAATACAAGTTCCACTTAAAAATAAATATTTTTAAGTGGAACTTTTTTGAACACTGATTCAATGTTGTATAAATGATTTCAGGTGCCCGAAGCAGCGGTGCTCCAGCGAGGGAATTGAAGGAAAGATGATAAACGGGACTTCGGAACTCACCGGAAAAGACAGGACTCACCGGAAAGATCAGGACTCACCGGAAAGGTCAAGACTCACCGGAAAGTTCAGGACTCACCGGAAAGATCAGGACTCACCGGAAAGGATAGGACGCACCGGAAAGGACAGGGCTCACCGGAAAGGAACAAACAGGTTGCGATAGACGTTTGGATTAGGGGGGTGCACTTCGGCACCCCCAAGCCAGGTAACGGTTTTAAGACGGAATGACACCTCATCGCAGTCGGTATGGTAGAGCAATTGTAGATACCCAGAAATCTCTGAAACGGCTCATCAGATCCCGTCCAAACCTAGCCAAACGACGTCAAATAGATGGACGAACAGCTGTCAACCCTTCAAATTTTCTGAATTTGAGGAAAAAAACGTAGGTTGGCTTATGATAAGCCAATCTACTTTTTTTTCTCAATTTTCTGAATTTGAGGAAAAAAACGTAGGTTGGCTAATGATAAGCCAATCTACTTTTTTTTCTCAAATTCAGAAAATTTGAGGGGTTGACAGCTGTTCGTCCATCTATTTGACGTCGTTTAGCAAAGTTTGGACGGGATCTGAAGAGCCGTTTCAGAGATTTCTGGGTATCTACAATTGCTCTACCATACCGACGGCGATGAGGTCTCATTCCGTCCTAAACATTAATGCAGCGGTGATCGGGTCATCTGGCCACCTCGTTTTTCCTCCCCATACCGCGATCGGGTTACCTGGCTACTTCGTCGTTATTCCCTATCTCCCCATCGGGTTACCTGTCCACCTCGTTTTTTTCCTCCTTCCGCGATCGGGTTACCGGCCACTTCGTCGTTATTCCCTATCTCCCCATCGGGTTATCTGGCCACCTCGTTTTTCTCCTCCTTCCGCGATGGGGTTACCTGGCCACTACGTCGTTATTCCCTATTTCCCCATCGGGTTGTCTGGCCACCTCGTTTTTCTCCTCCTTCCGCGATCGGGTTACCTGGCCACTTCGTCGTTATTCCCTATCTCCCCATCGGGTTACCTGGCCACCTCGTTTTACCCTCCCCTTTCCGCGATCGGGTTACCTGGCCACTTCGTCGTTATTCCCTATCTCCCCATCGGGTTATCTGGCCACCTCGTTTTTCTCCTCCTTCCGCGATCGGGTTACCTGGCCACTACGTCGTTATTCCCTATTTCCCCATCGGGTTATCTGGCCACCTCGCTTTTCTCTTCCTTCCACGATCGGGTTACCTGGCCTCTTCGTCGTTATTCCCCATCTCCCCATCGGGTTACCTGGCCACCTCGTTTTACCCTCCCCTTTCCGTGATCGGGTTACCTGGCCACTTCGTCGTTATTCCCTATCTTCCCATCGGGTTACCTGGCCACCTCGTTTTTCTCCTCCTTCCGCGATCGGGTTACCTGGCCACTTCGTCGTTATTCCCTATCTCCCCATCGGGTTACCTGGCCACCTCGTTTTTCTCCTCCTTCCGTGATCGGGTTACCTGGCCACTTCGTCGTTATTCCCTATCTTCCCATCGGGTTACCTGGCCACCTCGTTTTTCTCCTCCTTCCGCGATCGGGTTACCTGGCCACTTCGTCGTTATTCCCTATCTCCCCATCGGGTTACCTGGCCACCTCGTTTTTCTCCTCCTTCCGCGATCGGGTTACCTGGCCACTACGTCGTTATTCCCTATTTCCCCATCGGGTTACCTGGCCACCTCGTTTTTCTCCTCCTTCCGCGATCGGGTTACCTGGCCACTACGTCGTTATTCCCTATTTCCCCATCGGGTTACCTGGCCACCTCGTTTTACCCTCCCCTTTCCGCGATCGGGTTACCTGGCCACTTCGTCGTTATTCCCTATCTCCCCATCGGGTTATCTGGCCACCTCGTTTTTCTCCTCCTTCCGCGATCGGGTTACCTGGCCACTACGTCGTTATTCCCTATTTCCCCATCGGGTTATCTGGCCACCTCGCTTTTCTCTTCCTTCCGCGATCGGGTTACCTGGCCTCTTCGTCGTTATTCCCCATCTCCCCATCGGGTTACCTGGCCACCTCGTTTTACCCTCCCCTTTCCGTGATCGGGTTACCTGGCCACTTCGTCGTTATTCCCTATCTTCCCATCGGGTTACCTGGCCACCTCGTTTTTCTCCTCCTTCCGCGATCGGGTTACCTGGCCACTTCGTCGTTATTCCCTATCTCCCCATCGGGTTACCTGGCCACCTCGTTTTTCTCCTCCTTCCGCGATCGGGTTACCTGGCCACTACGTCGTTATTTCCTATTTCCCCATCGGGTTACCTGGCCACCTCGTTTTTCTCCTCCTTCCGCGATCGGGTTACCTGGCCTCTTCGTCGTTATTCCCCATCTCCCCATCGGGTTACCTGGCCACCTCGTTTTACCCTCCCCTTTCCGCGATCGGGTTACCTGGCCACTTCGTCGTTATTCCCTATCTCCCCATCGGGTTATCTGGCCACCTCGTTTTTCTCCTCCTTCCGCGATCGGGTTACCTGGCCACTACGTCGTTATTCCCTATTTCCCCATCGGGTTATCTGGCCACCTCGCTTTTCTCTTCCTTCCGCGATCGGGTTACCTGGCCTCTTCGTCGTTATTCCCCATCTCCCCATCGGGTTACCTGGCCACCTCGTTTTACCCTCCCCTTTCCGTGATCGGGTTACCTGGCCACTTCGTCGTTATTCCCTATCTTCCCATCGGGTTACCTGGCCACCTCGTTTTTCTCCTCCTTCCGCGATCGGGTTACCTGGCCACTTCGTCGTTATTCCCTATCTCCCCATCGGGTTACCTGGCCACCTCGTTTTTCTCCTCCTTCCGTGATCGGGTTACCTGGCCACTTCGTCGTTATTCCCTATCTTCCCATCGGGTTACCTGGCCACCTCGTTTTTCTCCTCCTTCCGCGATCGGGTTACCTGGCCACTTCGTCGTTATTCCCTATCTCCCCATCGGGTTACCTGGCCACCTCGTTTTTCTCCTTCCGCGATCGGGTTACCTGGCCACTACGTCGTTATTCCCTATTTCCCAATCGGGTTACCTGGCCACCTCGTTTTTCTCCTCCTTCCGCGATCGGGTTACCTGGCCTCTTCGTCGTTATTCCCCATCTCCCCATCGGGTTACCTGGCCACCTCGTTTTACCCTCCCCTTTCCGCGATCGGGTTACCTGGCCACTTCGTCGTTATTCCCTATCTCCCCATCGGGTTATCTGGCCACCTCGTTTTTCTCCTCCTTCCGCGATCGGGTTACCTGGCCACTACGTCGTTATTCCCTATTTCCCCATCGGGTTATCTGGCCACCTCGCTTTTCTCTTCCTTCCACGATCGGGTTACCTGGCCTCTTCGTCGTTATTCCCCATCTCCCCATCGGGTTACCTGGCCACCTCGTTTTACCCTCCCCTTTCCGTGATCGGGTTACCTGGCCACTTCGTCGTTATTCCCTATCTTCCCATCGGGTTACCTGGCCACCTCGTTTTTCTCCTCCTTCCGCGATCGGGTTACCTGGCCACTTCGTCGTTATTCCCTATCTCCCCATCGGGTTACCTGGCCACCTCGTTTTTCTCCTCCTTCCGTGATCGGGTTACCTGGCCACTTCGTCGTTATTCCCTATCTTCCCATCGGGTTACCTGGCCACCTCGTTTTTCTCCTCCTTCCGCGATCGGGTTACCTGGCCACTTCGTCGTTATTCCCTATCTCCCCATCGGGTTACCTGGCCACCTCGTTTTTCTCCTCCTTCCGCGATCGGGTTACCTGGCCACTACGTCGTTATTCCCTATTTCCCAATCGGGTTACCTGGCCACCTCGTTTTTCTCCTCCTTCCGCGATCGGGTTACCTGGCCTCTTCGTCGTTATTCCCCATCTCCCCATCGGGTTACCTGGCCACCTCGTTTTACCCTCCCCTTTCCGCGATCGGGTTACCTGGCCACTTCGTCGTTATTCCCTATCTCCCCATCGGGTTATCTGGCCACCTCGTTTTTCTCCTCCTTCCGCGATTGGGTTACCTGGCCACTACGTCGTTATTCCCTATTTCCCCATCGGGTTATCTGGCCACCTCGCTTTTCTCTTCCTTCCGCGATCGGGTTACCTGGCCTCTTCGTCGTTATTCCCCATCTCCCCATCGGGTTACCTGGCCACCTCGTTTTACCCTCCCCTTTCCGTGATCGGGTTACCTGGCCACTTCGTCGTTATTCCCTATCTTCCCATCGGGTTACCTGGCCACCTCGTTTTTCTCCTCCTTCCGCGATCGGGTTACCTGGCCACTTCGTCGTTATTCCCTATCTCCCCATCGGGTTACCTGGCCACCTCGTTTTTCTCCTCCTTCCGCGATCGGGTTTCCTGGCCACTACGTCGTTATTCCCTATTTCCCCATCGGGTTACCTGGCCACCTCGTTTTTCTCCTCCTTCCGCGATCGGGTTACCTGGCCTCTTCGTCGTTATAACCCATCTCCCCATCGGGTTACCTGGCCACCTCGTTTTACCCTTCCCTTTCCGCGATCGGGTTACCTGGCCACTTCGACGTTATTCCCTATCTCCCCATCGGGTTATCTGGCCACCTCGTTTTTCTCCTCCTTCCGCGATCGGGTTACCTGGCCACTTCGTCGTTATTCCCTATCTCCCCATCGGGTTACCTGGCCACCTCGTTTTTCTCCTCCTTCCGCGATCGGGTTACCTGGCCACTACGTCGTTATTCCCTATTTCCCCATCGGGTTACCTGGCCACCTCGTTTTTCTCCTCCTTCCGCGATCGGGTTACCTGGCCTCTTCGTCGTTATTCCCCATCTCCCCATCGGGTTACCTGGCCACCTCGTTTTACCCTCCCCTTTCCGCGATCGGGTTACCTGGCCACTTCGTCGTTATTCCCTATCTCCCCATCGGGTTACCTGGCCACCTCGTTTTTCTCCTCCTTCCGCGATCGGGTTACCTAGCCACTTCGTCGTTATTCCCTATCTCCCCATCGGGTTATCTGGCCACCTCGTTTTTCTCCTCCTTCCGCGATCGGGTTACCTGGCCACTACGTCGTTATTCCCTATTTCCCCATCGGGTTACCTGGCCACCTCGTTTTTCTCCTCCTTCCGCGATCGGGTTACCTGGCCTCTTCGTCGTTATTCCCCATCTCCCCATCGGGTTATCTGGCCACCTCGTTTTACCCTCCCCTTTCCGCGATCGGGTTACCTGGCCACTTCGTCGTTATTCCCTATCTCCCCATCGGGTTACCTGGCCACCTCGTTTTTCTCCTCCTTCCGCGATCGGGTTACCTAGCCACTTCGTCGTTATTCCCTATCTCCCCATCGGGTTATCTGGCCACCTCGTTTTTCTCGTCCTTCCGCGATCGGGTTACCTGGCCACTACGTCGTTATTCCCTATTTCCCCATCGGGTTATCTGACCACCTCGTTTTTCCTCCCCATACCGCGATCTGATTATCTGCCCACTACCTCATTATTCACTATCCTTCAATCGGCTTATCTGGCCGCTACGTTGTTATTTCCTATCCTTACATCGGGTGATCTGCCTACCTCGTTTTTCTCCCCTTTCCGCCATTGGATTATCTGACCACTACGTCGTTATTTCCTATCACTCTATCGGATTATCCACCCAGTTGTTTTTTTGTTGTGTTATTCTTTTTATGTGGAGGAGGGAGATGGCCCGAATAAATAAATCTCGGACTTCCATCTGCGGAGGATTTTTCGAACACTTTCTCAATGTTGCATTAGCAATTTCAGATACCCAAAGCAGCGACGCTCCAACGAGGGAATCGGAAAAAACAAGCAGGAGCCATATAATGGCCTAAAACAAGGATAAAAAGAGGGTCTGCGCAAAGTTCTTCCCCGACACAGAGGGCTTCGCAAGACTCATCGGAAAGGACCAAGCAGGTTGCAATAGCTTTGTGGATTAGGGGGGTGCATCTCGGCACCCCCCACCCAGGTAACGGTCTTAAGTCTCAAAATTGCCGCGATCGAGTTATCTGGTCTCCCGTCGTTATTCCGTATCAGTCCATTGGTTTATCTGGCCACCTCGTATTTCTTCCCCATTCCGCGATCAGCTTATCTGGCCTACTCGTTTTTTACTCCCTATTCTTCTACCGGGTTATCTGGCTACAGTGTAATCAGCGCGTTACCTAACCATTTTGCTTTTTATTCCTTCCTCACTTATCGGGTTATCCGTTGTATTTTACTTTCCCTAGCAAAATTTGTGATCTGTTCACTTTTTCCCTCCAACCATGCATTGGTTCATCTATTCCACCCTTTAAATTTTAGGTTACCTTTTCTACCATCTTCCCATTACGTTTCCGGTTATCTATACATATCGTTTTTATTCTTCCGCTCTCGATCGGATCACCTGTTCAACCGTCTGCTATTTTAATTTCGAGTCTTATGTCTTACCATTTGTTATAATTGTTAGTGTTATGCGTACGCGTTGTTTTTCTTCCCAGTTTTTTCATTTTTTCTGTTCAACCGTCTGGCCGCCATACTTCGCAAAATGTGTCAACCGTCGTCCCTGCAAGTTTCAGGGCTGGTTGGGATTTTTTTCGTTGATTTGGGTTTGTTTGTCTATTTTGTTTTTTTTTATCGCCACATTATAAAATAAACCTCAAATTTTTCGTCCAAACAATGAAAACACATTTAGGGGTGGGCCACCCTTATTTCCGAGCCGTATAAAAAATATTTTACCACCTATTCTCCGACCTACCGAAAATACACCAGAATCTTTCTTAAAAATCGGTCGACCCGTTTCAGAGGAGTTTGATTACAAACGCTATGAAACGAGAATTTAATATATATAGATATATAAAAGCCCGAGCCTTTATATCCTGTGCACGTGTCACCGCTATTCTATCAGCGAGCCTATGAGGACTCGAGAGACGGCCCTTGTTTATACGGGTGACGACCGATAGCTCACGCGCACAACTACATACAACCTACAAATGTAAATTACCGTATCATCCTTTCGTTTTTCTTATGTATACTACTCTATTGCTTCTGTATTATTATTAATTAATCGCGATGATCTGATTACTGATTTCTAATAAATCGCGAGTCCAGTTTGTAGGATGATTTTCAATTATTTCTCTATATCGCATAATTCCACACAACATTTTCCCCTGCGGCCATCGTTGAGAAAAAAAATCGAATCCACCCCATTTGTTTAAACGTTTCACGTTCGCATGACTTCACCGCCCTTTCCTAGAGCGAGACTTCACCGCTCATCCTTAGTGCGAGACTTCACCGCTCATTCTTAGAGCGAGACTTCACCGCTCATCCTTAGAGCGAGACTTCACCGCTCATCCTTAGAGCGAGACTTCACCGCTCATTCTTAGAGCGAGACATCTGCAATCATCATTGTTAGAAAATTCAATCCTTGGAGAAACCTACCGAAGATAATTCCCGGTAGAGAACCTAGCGACTTTGATCGCCCGGGAATTCGACTGAAATTGTTGCCGCCAAAAATAAGTCATAGTGTCATAAAGCTTGCTCGTGCCATAAACTGTAAAGGTTGCATCATTAGAGCGCGACGTTTTTTTGTTTTTTCAATTTCATCATGTATATTGGAATTGTGGGACGATATTTGTTCCTACATTCAGAAAAAACAAATCTGAAAAAAAAAACAGTAACAATAATTTTCATTGTATTCCAATGATGCACGCTTCACCGTCTCCTCATCTTGGAAGGATGAGTCTGTAGAAAATACTACAGACTATCGTCTTTTCTCGATGATCTGTCGTGCTTGATTCACTTGATGTAGTGTATTATAAGTAATTACCGCTATTCTATCGAGCGAGACCCTTGGAATCGAATTTACTAAAAAAAAATCGATCCTTGGAGTAACCTGTCGAAGATAAATCCCGACAGAGATAAAAAATTGGCAAACTTTTTTTGTAGTAATCATGAAATTGTACCACTCATTCGCAGAGTGATTCTCCGACGATCTCATTCGTGAGAAAAATTCGCTGCAATCATAAATTGGGCAGCGCTCATTTATTAAAATTTAAATAAATGTGGTAAATTATAAGCTTCTCACTTATTAGTAACCACGCCGAACGATGATCGTCGCTGAGAAATCATAGCGATGCGAGCGAATACGTTGAGACAGTACTCGTACAATGTTTCACCGCTATCCTGCCGAGTGAGTCCATTCGCCGAAGCGTATGACGCTCGGTATAGTAATACGACTACATTGTATATGCTACGTATATGTATGTGAGCAGTGCAACCAGATCGCGCGCAAAAGTTACCCCCTCTCTAGTCTTTTGCGCGCCCATCACACAATCATAGTAGCGTGTGTCCGTGAGCGAGCGACGCTCGGACTTCGGGAAGAGCCGAGCGCCACCGAAGTTCCCCGACCGCGCCTTCGGCAGCTACACCAATACATGGACGCTGAGCACGTTCATGTGCGGCCAAGCCGAAACGAAGGATTCGAGGGAAAAAGCAATCTGAGCACGACTCGCGCGTGGCGTCACCCGACGGCACGAGCGAGGCTTTTAGATGATTTCAATGCTTATTTAGCTTTTGATTCTCTGCGTTATTAATGTATACAAAAAAATGTATCGCACACTCTCATCGCTTATTTTTTTCAGTTTATACGTTAATTTAAATATAATAATAAATCTAAATTACAACTTATTTATCTTCTAAAATATTGTTTACGCTTTACTTACACCCGTCCTTATGCCAAATAAATTATAATTCATAAAAGTAAGCGGAAATATATTTATATTCGTATTATTATATTAATTCTCATAGCTCTCATATGAAAACTCTCATATGAAAAACACCAAAAAAAAACTTCAAAACCTTAGATTTCAACGAACCAAGAACATACATCTTCACATTTTCAATCATGACGAATTTTTAAGAACAATATCATCACAAACACATCTGAACCAAAACAATATACATCACCTAAATTATCAAAACATAAATCAAACAACACAAAATCACAACATCTTATACTCAACTCTTACTAATAGACAACAGGATACAAATAATAATCTTTCCACTGATCCTCTGAATAATATAAATTCGACAATCACATTAAATAAAACGAAAGAATTGCTTATAAATCTCTCCAACATTGATATTCCGCTACACATTTCCACATTCTTGTCTCTAGGTGAAAAGTTTTGTTTTCCTTACCTCAAACTCTCAAACATAAAAATTCATATCCACAAATCAATCACCGAACTTGAGTCGAAATTAGATTTTTTACTCGACAAACCTAGACAACTCGAAATTAGAACCAGATTCATTAAAATCTTAAACAAAATAAATATTCCAACCTCATTTTCCAACACTAATCAAATTATAAAACACACGTCCTCATTCTTAAAAAACAACCCTCAACTTTTAGTTACACGAGCTGACAAAGGAAATTCAACAGTCATTCTTAACAAATCAGATTACATTACAAAAACTCATAATTTACTTGCAGATTCCTCAACTTACAAATTAACAAATAGAAATCCCATCAACACTCTACAAAAAGGCATTAACAATAAATAGTCCAATACATAAACTAGCTGAATTTATACAATCTAAACTTTCTAAATTAATCAATACGACTAATTCACACATCAAAGATAGTTTCCACCTAAAACATTCACTTTCTAACATCTCAATTCCACTCAACTACAAATTGGTCTCGTTTGCTGTTGTTTCTCTCTATACCAACATCCCATTACAACTTATTCTGATTTGTTAAGAATGACTGTTGAATTTCCTTTGTCAGCTCGTGTAACTAAAAGTTGAGGGTTGTTTTTTAAGAATGAGGACGTGTGTTTTATAATTTGATTAGTGTTGGAAAATGAGGTTGGAATATTTATTTTGTTAAAGATTTTAATGAATCTGGTTCTAATTTCGAGTTGTCTAGGTTTGTCGAGTAAAAAATCTAATTTGGACTCAAGTTCGGTGATTGATTTGTGGATATGAATTTTTATGTTTGAGAGTTTGAGGTAAGGAAAACAAAACTTTTCACCTAGAGACAAGAATGTGGAAATGTGTAGCGGAATATCAATGTTGGAGAGATTTATAAGCCATTCTTTCGTTTTATTTAATGTGATTGTCGAATTTATATTATTCAGAGGATCAGTGGAAAGATTATTATTTGTATCCTGTTGTCTATTAGTCAGAGTTGAGTATAAGATGTTGTGATTTTGTGTTGTTTGATTTATGTTTTGATAATTTAGGTGATGTATATTGTTTTGGTACAGATGTGTTTGTGATGATATTGTTCTTAAAAATTCGTCATGATTGAAAATGTGAAGATGTATGTTCTTGGTTCGTTGAAATCTAAGGTTTTGAAGTTTTTTTTTGGTGTTTTTCATATGAGAGTTTTCATATGAGAGCTATGAGAATTAATATAATAATACGAATATAAATATATTTCCGCTTACTTTTATGAATTATAATTTATTTGGCATAAGGACGGGTGTGAGTAAAGCGTAAACAATATTTTAGAAGATAAATAAGTTGTAATTTAGATTTATTATTATATTTAAATTAACGTATAAACTGAAAAAAATAAGCGATGAGAGTGTGCGATACATTTTTTTGTATACATTAATAACGCAGAGAATCAAAAGCTAAATAAGCATTGAAATCATCTAAAAGCCTCGCTCGTGCCGTCGGGTGACGTCACGCGCGAGTCGTGCTCAGATTGCTTTTTCCCTCGAATCCTTCGTTTCGGCTTGGCCGCACATGAACGTGCTCAGCGTCCATGTATTGGTGTAGCTGCCGAAGGCGCGGTCGGGGAACTTCGGTGGCGCTCGGCTCTTCCCGAAGTCCGAGCATCGCTCGCTCACGGACACGCGCTACTATGATTGTGTGATGGGCGCGCAAGAGACTAGAGAGGGGGTAACTTTTGCGCGCGATCTGGCTGCACTGTATGTGAGTGTCGGTTGGCACACATACATATACGTGTGTGTTTTCGTTGCGACCGAACCACGCGTGACCTTTTTCCGCGCTGCGGTCGGAACGAATTCACACGTACATACACACACACATGGGTGCCAACGCTCAGCGATCGGCAGTGTCGCGCCTCGACTCGTCGCCCGAAAAGTCGAGGCTTCGAGGCCGAATCGCGTGCGTGGCGCCATCCGTCGGTAGTGACTCGCAGCTCAAAACTGCACAATTGTCACTACCGACGTATCGAGGGGCCGCGTCGAAATTTTCCAGCGTGTTCGTCATTCCCTTAAGGTAAGTTCGTTCAATCGTAGTATTATATTTCGCCGTCTCGTTCTCTAGATCATACGTGTAGATGTTTAAAGAATGTCGCGAGCTTTACGGCTCATGAATTATTTCATGTCATTCATTAATTGGGTTACAAGCTCTAACAATTAAACATTGTGTATTGGTACCCATAACATAATTCTTTTTTTTATTTTTTTATTTTACTTTTAATTTTTAATTAAAATGTTTTTTTTCTTCTATTTTTTTATCAGCCTGATCGAAAATTGCGGATGCAAAATCTTGTGATTGAATCACAGGCTGGTTATAATAATTAGCGAAAACACTAGTTTTGAGTCCATCCAGCGGCTCGACGAATTAACTCAATATTGACACCTTTTCAACGCTTTGGACGTTGCGGTATGTCTAGTACTATGGGCCGTAAAAATAGCAGTATCGATGCCGCTGTTATTTATAGTTTCCCATTTATAGATTGCCATTGTTATTTATAGGGGAGGGCCTTTCCAGTTTCCCGACGATGAGTTGTTTCTTTCCCATCGTTGACCAGATGAGGTAGGTTGTTTTGCTTCTGGATTTTTCACGAAGGACTTTGCAAATGTCTTTTTCGCATACTCTATTGAACGAGCAGAGTTCATTTTTTCAGAGAAATCTTTCCCGAATAGTAAGAAGTCTACAGGGCACGCCTCGACACTCCTCTCGACCAACGGGTTCAATCCTGCCATAATAGCGTATCTTCTAGCCATTGATATTCCGTGATGGAGATCGATCATACCTCTTCCCGCGTTGCTTATCGTAGAAATTAGAGCGGAAATTGTTTCTTTATCGGTCAACTTGTTTTTCAGTTTAACGAGGTCCGTCAGTGCGGAACCGACGCCACTGATTGCTGCACCGAGTTGGTTTTGAAACAGGGACTGAAAGTAATCAGACTTATTGGCTGACGAGCCCAAAGCCAATTTTATCTCTGGATTAATTATCGGTGTTTTCATGAGGATACAATTTTCGCTCGCTGGATATTTCTTGACAAGCTTCTTTCTCACATTTTCATCTAAGCCTACTTGGAATATTTTGTTCCATCTCTCGGCGATGTCCGCAAGGATACCCGGGCCCACCGTATCGACAACGTTTCATCCGAGTCTCTATTTTCTCTAGAAGGTCGTATGAACTCTTACTGTGATTCCGTTTCCTTCCTTTATTGTTCTCAGATCTTCTCGTGGGCGATGGCATGATGACAATTCTCCAAAACCAAACGTGTTTTAATGCTAGTCGTTTATGGATGAAGAAAACATTATCGTGGAAAAAAATGCAAAAGGTAGCTCAGTCGTAGCTACACTAACAAGGATCATCACTTAAGGATGTTGAGGCCCAAATCGCAAATGATGATAAAATTCTGAAAATTTGGTATGTTTTTGTATGAAGTATTTCAGAGGTCGTGTAAAAATTTCACGACAATTAGGAAGCTCGTTATTGAACAATTAACATTCACAAATTAAATGTTGTTTTATGGAAACTGATGTAACTTTGCAATAAGTTTTTTTTTTGACCTCTCAATTTTATAATATCTACAATATACTAAAAGCAACGGAAACAAAACGAAGTTTATTGATAAATTTTTTTTATTTCTTTTAAAAATTGTTCTTAATAAGATGTTAATTTTTTAATAACGAGCTTCCTAATCGTCGTGAAATTTTAACACGACCTCTTAAATACTTCATACAAAAACATACCAAATTTTCAGAATTTCCGTATCATTTTTTATTTCAACCCTTAAGGAGGTTGAAGTAATGATGATAGAATTCTGAAAATTTGGTATGTTTTTACATAAAGTATTCAGGAGGTCGTGTAAAAATTTCATGACGATTAAGAAGCTATTTATTGAACAATTTACATTAACATGTTTCATAGGGACTCAACATCCTTAAGGGGCTACAACTACCTAAAAATCCATCCAAAGGCCCCAAAAAAATGACCGAAATTCGAATTTTTAATCTGGGTAACTCTTGGTAAAAAAAGAGACCCATTTTTTTTAACAAAAAGGTACATGTATTGGGAGCCTTTAGAAAAAATCACCAAAAAATACAACCAAAAACCAAAAAAACCATGGCCGCCGGCAGGTGACGAAATTTTTTCCCCGACGTTTGGCGGTGGACGCTCTCTAGCTTAAACGATCCATCTGAAGTCCAAAAACGCAACGGATCATTCAAATCAACAATAAATACGAGTCGTTGACGATCGTCGATTTTTAAAATAATTTTTTTTTTTTACGTGACGACGCGTCGAAACTCTAGCATACAAAATCTATGAAAGAAGTCGTGATTTTCAGGCAGTTATTAAAAAATTAAGATCGATTAAAAAAAAGTAAGATCGTGAAGGCCGTTCAAATTTTTCTCATCGTATATCCTGTTAATTTGGAAACTATCAAACAATGATCAATCTATCAAATGGTTATCGAGATATCATGTCCACTGGCTTTAAAAACAGTATCTCATTCAATTTTAGGAATATTTCAATGAACGATGCAGGGAACACTTTCCGGTAAAAGGTGATACAATGAAATACAACATTTTTCGGAAAATGCAATTCTTTGACCCACCTAGGTGGGTGCATCCTAAGCCTTCGATTTTACTGAAGCTCGTGTATGTGATGAAGCATTGAAAGCTATTAGACACGTATTTTTTTAGTCGGCGGTAAAACGGTTTCAATGGGGGAAACCACCCCTCAAAAAAGACGTGTCGGGGTCGATTCTACAGTTTCACCCACACGGAGTGCACCGATCTGAATGAAACAAAAACCAAATTTCTTCTAATTTAAAATGATGGAATATACACTATATGGAAATATTCAAAAAAAAATTAAAGCAGGGTGCGACGCTTCGAAACACAATTACGAAGGAAAAGCGAATGACCGACGAAGGAAAAAAAAGGACGAGAGTAAAGCTGTGACAAAGGTTTACAAAATGGACGGGAAAGCAAAGAGTGTGTGTGCGTGTGGAGTCTGTGAAATAATAATTGGTCGAGAAAAAGTGGCGTGAAGCTGTGAGCGATGCCACTTGATACGAAAAGAGAGAGAGAGAGAGAGAGAGAGAGAGAGAGAGAGAGAGAGAGAGTGAAAGAGACAGAGGGAGGGAGAGATAGAGGGACGAACGTCTTCGTTTTGTGTCCATCGTGTATCTACGGATTGCATTTCTCGCTAAACCAAGACATCCATTTTTGTTGGTTGTTTTTTTCTCTTTTTTAATATTCTTCTTTTTTAGCACGACTAACGTCGCGAGATAACTTCACTATGGAGGAAGTGAGTCCGCGATTGTGGCCATTGCACACTGCCAGGGATAATAAATGCGAGGGATGTAAAAAAATACGAGAGAGAGAGAGAGAGAGAGAGAGAGAGAGAGAGAGAGAGCACGAATACCCCAGAGTTTGTCGAGCTGCGCGTTCGGAGTCTTCCTCATCCTTTTACCGAGCCCGCAGCAATCTCAAACGGTCTGTACTCGGAGCAACGGGGAGGTTGTACGTCTTTTCTACCTTTTCTACCGTCTCTTGCGCCATCCCCCTCGAGACGTTGCGGTCTTTAAGAGCGAATAAAAGAGGAACAAGTGCTGGAGAGCTTGCGCTATGTACTGTTCTTTCCACTAGAATAGTCTCTCTCTCTCTCTCTCTTTCTCTCTCTCTCTCTCTTTCTCTCTCTCTTGTTCTATGTATTTCTCTCTCACATATACAACATTACAGAGAGATACGAAAAAAGGCTGTCAAGGTGGTGAAATCTTAATGGTTGCACTTAAAGTCGATGTAAAATCCGTCTCCTACTTCTCTCTCTCTCTCTCTCTCTCTCTCTCTCTCTCTCTCTCTCTCTCTCTCTCTCTCTCTCTCTCTCTCTCTCTCTCTCTCCCTCTCTCTCTCTCCCCCTCTCTCTCTCCCTAACGCTTTTTCCGCACGTTTCAGTTCCTGTGCCGCGATTTTTCCGCGATAACTTCTCTGTCGCCGACGCGAGATACAAGTCGCAAGCTGCGAAGAAACGTTTCCGAAAATTCCCATGAAAATTTTACTGGTTATTAAAAAATTGCGTAAATACCGAGAAAAAAAAACGGAGCTCCTCGGCGGAACAACGCTTGATTTTATTTCTCGTACAAAATCTTTGGAAAACTATTCAATTATGGACATTGTTAGCGGGAAGCACAATTTTTCATCGCCGAAAACTTGGCACTCCTGGAAGATCGCGAAAGATAGAGATTCGCGGAAAAATATTTTCTCAATTCGGTCGAAATTGTTTTTTATTTTCAGTCTAAGCCGTTATAGAATTCGAGAAGAACTGTTTTCACCGTAGGACATTTTTGCCCATAGAAAATCGAGAAAAATTGGGGTTTGTGGAAAAGTCGTTCGGGAAAATTATGTAAATTTTTACTACTATTTTTACACTAAGTGAATAATGGCAGTTTTCGGAAAGATTTTTTCGAAACCAGGTCGAAATGTTTTTTTGGTCTTGAACCTTCATAAAATAGCCGTGAAGCCATCCGTATTACTTAGGGAATGCTTTTTTTAACGTAGGACATTTTTTCCCCACAGAAAACCATAAATATGATGATTTTCGTAAAAGTCAATCAGAAGACTCATCTGAATCTCTTTTAGATCTTGAACCTTTATAAATCATAGTATCATGAAAAAAGATGTTCTTTTTCACCTTCGAAAATTCTTCCCCCATAGGAAACCGTGAAAAATAGCAGTGTTCGGAAAGATTTTTTCCAAAAACTGGTCGAAATGTTCTATTGGTCTTGAATCTTCATAGATCATCGTAAAGCCATGCGTATTATTTAGAGAATGCTTTTTTCACCATAGGAAATTCTTTCCCCATAGAAAACCTCAGAAAATGCTGGTACCCGTAGAAATTAATCAAAAGAAGGATCTAAATATCCTTTAGATCTTAGCCTTCATAGAACACCATATAGCTATGCATATTATCAAGAGGGGATGATTTTCTAACCTGAGAAATTCTTTCCCCACAGACGACGTCACTAAGTCCCAATTGTCAGCAACCCCTTTCTTTTTTAGAGGAAATTATATGCGTACAGATTCTACCGAGAAATGTTATGCAACGCAGAGACACAATCTGGGTGGATGCCACAGGCGCTACCATCTTCGCCATAGCAATCGGGTGAGGAAAGATCCTCTCTGTGGTGATCTTTACGAGAAATCTTGAGGAAGTTTTTTAGGTTGACGGCTTTACGACCGCGAGTAGGTTAGTGTAACGGGCCAGGTCGAATTACCCCGGCTAACACGATTGTATCATCCGATGATTTTCGTTGCTCGCGTTTCGTCAAGGGGGGCTGGACAAAATTTAAAAAAAAACAAGCTTTTTTAAGCCACGGTAACCGTCGAAAATTAAGTGTTTTTTCACGATTTTTTTTTTTTGACGGAAGGACAAGCAAGAGGATAATAATATTCAAGGATGTTATTAGTCATGTCTTCAAGCGAATAAAAAAAAATTATATTATAAAATTATACAATATGGTGACCCCGGAAACATTCTTGCGAGGCATGTTGAATTTATGACGCTCCGCGCCACGCAGTATAACTAACGCAAATATGAATTTGGAAAAAAAAAATTCAAAAAATTCTACAAATTTACCTGAGTATAGCTAGTAAAATACGTAGGCAATTTTGAAAATATGAAATTTTGTGTAATTGACAAGCATTTCAATCAAAAACTTAATTTTCGACAGATAAGAAGGACAATCATTTGTTAATAACTAATGCTGAAATTAAATCATGGACAATCCCGTAGGTATTTCACTTCACACGGGCCAGCCACGACCACCGCAGACCCACCTGGACCCACACGGGCCTGCGGACCTCTGCTTTACAATTACCAAACGTTTTTCTCCCTTAATCGAGATGGTTCAAGCAATGAAAAAGAAATCAATTTTTTGAAAATTCTACGTGGTATCAACCCTCAATGTACTCAAAAGTAGGAAAAACATTTTTTTTTACCAAATCACCTATATGCGATTATAACTAAAAGCTTAGGGCGCTGCACTTTTCAAATTTTTAATAAATTCGATCAGTTCCGTTTCATTAACCGTATTTAATTAGGCATTATAGTAATTAGAGACATAACTATCACACGTTTATGCTCAGTTTCAGGATTTTTATTTAAGAAATCGAATGTTAATAAAACGCCTACACGGAGAGGCTATTTTGGGTTCTGTTAACACCTTTTCCAAACTCAGGAAAACTCTGCACATCCAGCTGTGCTCGTTAACATTCCTAAAAAGGTGCCGCGACCATCAAGTGGTACCGAAATGTTTTCAATTAAAAAACCCCTTTCCATCAAAACAAGCCAAGACTATCCTCCACCAGGCCTCGCTGAGGCTGGTAAAGGAGAGAATATCTGTCACCAAAAAGCTTTTAGACCAAAATTCCCAAAAACTCCTTAAACTTCACCTACGCCTATCTGACTGTTTGGAACCACAGCTGTGGGAAGATCTTGACCGTGTCACACACGAACAAGCCCTCCACTGTGCAGACCTGAGGTCCAGGAATCAAATAGAGAAATTCAGGAAACTATGCCCACAGACGAAACAACCCATCCTAACCCACACAGTAAAAACCTAAGCAACCACCCACTCTCCGCAGCTGAAACATCAGTCCTCGCAAAAGGGCACAATTTCGCCATCACACCGACAGACATTCCAACCAGAGAAATCATCAGCCAGGTGGAAACTGCCATCTACCGTCTCCCACCTGATACTAGCAACGATATCAGGCAACGGATAACCAATATTCTACACAAAGCAAAACCCCCTCAGCAGAACATCACAAAGGAAGAACACATTGCTCTTCAAAATTTGAAGAAAAACAAGGACATCTTAGTACTACCAGCTGATAAAGGGAATGCTACTGTTATCATGGACAAAACGGACTACTGCAGGAAAATGATGAACCTGCTCGAGGACACCAACACATACAAGAAACTACCACGTGACCCAACATCAAGCGTAGAAAAGAAAACAACGACACTTCTAAAGAAGGCTGGCCTGTCGGAGAACCTTATCAAAATCCTTACACCCAAGGAATCCCTACCACCCAGGCTTTACGGTCTGCCAAAAATACACAAAAACAACATCCCACTAAGGCCCATCGTTAGCAACATAGGCGGCCCTACATATCATTTGGCACGTTTTCTCTGCAAACCCTTGCAGGAACTCGTAGGCCTCAACAACTCCTATATCCAAAACTCTCGGGAATTTGTGAATAAGATCCAGTCCATCAAGGTACAACCAGAAGACATTCTAGTAAGTTTCGATGTTGTATCGTTGTTCACAAACGTCCCAACCCATGAAACCCTAGACATAGTCAGAAAATCCCAAAAAGTTGCTCCTAACCTACTAGCCCTCATAGAACATTGCCTAAACTCTACATATTTCCAATTCCAATCCCAGTTTTATGAACAAACTTCAGGCGCAGCCATGGGTTACCCGATTTCCCCTATCATCGCCAACATCTTTATGGAGAATTTCGAGAACAGAATTCTGCAAGAAGCACCTCTCAAACCCTCAACCTGGTTCCGATATGTCGATGACACCTTCGTCATTTGGAGTCACGGCAAAGAAAACCTCAATCATTTCTTAACCTTCCTCAACTCCCAGCACCCCAATATACAATTCACCATGGAGATAGAACAGGACAATCAAATTCCTTTTCTGGATGTACTGGTTCAACGGAAAAACGATGGCACTTTGGGCCACAAAGTTTACCGGAAACCAACGCACACGGATAGATATCTCCACGCTACGTCCCATCACCACCCCTCCCAAAAACAATCGGTCATAGGCTCTCTGGTCTACAGAGCTCTAGCGATCTCCGAACCGAACTCTCTCGAGGATAAACTAGAACACCTACGCAAAGCTTTAGGAGATAATGGCTACAAGCCAGGCAACATCGAAAGAACGATCAAACAACTAAGAAGAAAAATAGCCGATCCGAAAACGGTAACAGAACCTGAAGGGAAGAATAAAGGACAAATAATAGCAACAACTTCCCTTCCATACCTTCAGGGCATAACCGATCGCATAGGCAGGGTCCTTGGGAAACATAACGTGCGAGTCATCTTCAAACCTCAGAAGAAGCTAGCACAAGTGGTTCCGAGTGCAAAAGACCAAAGACCACCATTAAGTGCACCAGGAGTGTACAAGATACCCTGCTCATGCGGTAAAGTGTACATAGGAGAAACCGGGAGGAAGATCAGTACACGGATCAAAGAACATCAACGGTGTATCAAATATGGCCACATTGGACAATCAGCCCTGGCCGAGCATTGGATGGAAACTGGTCATGCCATTCAGTTCGATAAAGCCCAAAGTCTGGCCCCATCAAACAGCTATTTTTCTAGGAAACACCGAGAAGGCTTGGAAATCCGAAAATATCCGGAAAATCTAAACAGAGATGGTGGATATCACGTCAATCCCATTTGGCACACCGTCCTCCCGGTTTTTTAATTGACCGGCCGATCAATTAAAACATCTGATTGGCTGGTGCAGTGATCTGGAACGATGACTGCAAGTATATAAGGAATGCCTGAGACACGGGAGCTTCAGTATCGGAGCTCTCAGCCCTGAAATCGAAGGTTGTTTTACAGTAAATTAAATACAGTCGATATGCTAACGGATTTATGTAAATTAAAGATTATAAGTATGTCTAACCTTTGAGCGCCCCAAGCTTTTATTCATAGTCACATAATAGGTGACTTGGTAAACAAAATTATTTTCCCCATTTTATTACATTAAAGCAAAGCTCGTTTAAAATTTTTTTGCATATAAATTATTTTCTACTTATTAGTTTTCAATTGATTTTATAAGTTAGTTGTTTGTAGTAGTTTACTAGTTTACGAGTTTCTACGTTAGGGACATGGGAGGCTTGTAAAATATAACCAAGATTGTAGTTGGGATTAAAGTTACGTCAATTGCTGCTTATAAACCTTTCATATACAAACACAGTCGGCTACGAATTTGTATGTGTTAGCGAGATTTTATATGGATGATTAGATATCGCTCATTTTCCACGAAAAGTTGAACATCTTATGGATATATTTTGTTTAAGTTGAATCTTGCATTTTCAACTTTTCAGGGATCTTCTAACGCTAAAAATGGCTATTTTCATTAATTTTTTTGATAGGTTTATATTATAGTTATTGATATGAAAGTCGTTATACTTAATAAATAGACTATCGAAATACATTTTTAAAAAAATGTATGCATTTATGTAACCCAAAAAATTTTAAATGCGTTTTTCTCGAAATAACGTTTTTCGATGGCTTGTTGATAAAATCTTCGAAACTATACTGAACCGATCCTTATGAAATTCTAACCACATCTTCTTTACAACTAGAGCTATAGCGAATATAAATATTTTTTTAAAATTATGATGTTTACTATCTTATTTGCCGAAAACAGCGAAAACCCCGTTTTTTTAAGTTTTTTTTTCGCAAATGTTCATCATTTTGTTATTTTTGCATATATAAAAAACCGTGTGATAGGCGCTATAGCCATTAATATACTGAATCTAAAACCGTTTGGATTTTTTGTTTCGGATGATCCATCTCCGAGATTTCATCAACAGCGCAGGCCTACAATTTTTTAGGTCATTTTTTTAACTACCATCTTCGTCTATAAATAGTGACTTAAATAAACAAATAAAATTTTAAATGTATTTCGAAAATGTATTTATTAAGTGTAACAACTTTTAGGGCAATATCTGTAACAGAAACGTATAAAAAAAAAAATCACGAAAATAGCCTTTTTTAGCGTCTAAAGTGGAAAGACCCCTTAAATGCATGTTTGCAAAATTTCCGAGCTCTAAGTAGTCGGGAGGTGAGTGAAATATCGATTTTCCGTTCAGCATCTCACAGAGAGTCAAGTTAAATAAAAGCTTGTAACAAATCGTTCGCAACGACGGGGAAAGCTGATTCGACGCGTTCGCGCGGAACGAATAATCCTTTCGATTTGAAACGTTCGCAACCGCGATACGCGGTGACTTTTGGTTGAAACGATGCACTTATAGCCGACGGTCGAGTTCGAGAATTACTGCACGCCCGAAAGGTCCTCACACTATAAAAGCTTAAGTCAGGAGCGTGAATTGGCAGTTTGCAGAAGCGCGGTTCCAAAAGTTTTCGGCCCTTTTGAACTAATCTGACAATGAGCGTTTGTTCGTGGGCGGGGTAATATCCCCCTCCTGCCGCCCATTTCTGACGAGCAATTTTCGTCGTTTATAAACTCGAACCCGCGAAAACTTTCGTCGCCATTTGCGAGCCTTTCATTTTCCCATTCGCACCTTATTTTTTTCGCGATGCCTAACTGTAAGGGATCGGTACACGGAGAGAATTTTTAAGTATTCTTTAGGGTGAAATCTCCGTAAAAATTAAATAAAAAATTTGAAACCGGTGACAAATGTGCACATAGTCAAAAATTGACACTAGCTTTTAATATTTTGCTTTCATTCATGTAAAAATTTAAGCAAGTAGCATAATTTTTTACATTTCTTTCAGTAAAAATTCTGACACATTCTCATGTAGAATTTTAACAATGGGCTGCCTCAAAAATTCCAAGGTTCTACAGTAAAAATAACCTGGACAAACTTGAAATTTCTAAAATCCCTAGCGAAAAATTAATTCCCTATGATTAAATAAATACTTTTTTCATCGGCGTTTCTGAACATTTGTGTTCTTGATTGCTACTTATTTTAGCATATCATCTTTCCGTACCATTGTAGACGTCCTTTATCGAAGTTTCTTTTCACGTTTCTTTGGTTTCTTGCGTAGAACTGCGTAGAACACGTTAGACTGCACGAGACCACGAGGCTTTCTTGGCCCATGCTTCGTACTATAATGCGCATGCGCGGTACCGCTGCTGCTAAGCAACGCGGGTCGGCGTCGTTCGTGCTCGTCATATTGCGTCATACACAAGCACACTCTCACAGCTTGCGTTCACGTATACGCACGCTCGCACACAGAGCTCACGCGTACGGTCAGGCGACCTAGCCCTAACTGATTTTACTATAAAGAACGTAAAATTCCGGTGGACGCACGGAAAATTTCGGCTTCCTTTTTTAAATTTTTATGGAAAACACGCAAATTTCTCAATGTTCCACTGAAAAATTTCATTTATATTAGCACTTTATTAACTTATTGTCGTAATCTTTACGTTTCATGAAATTTTACTATTAAGTTCAGAAAAATTCTAGAAAATATTTTAAATTTCTGTTACCCAAAAGTAAATTTTGATTCATTTCCATGAAAATTTATAATTTATTTCCTAAAAACCTGAAGAATTGCACATTTGTCACAGAGTTACTGTGATTTCACAGTAAAAGTTACTTAAAAATTCTCTCCGTGTACCAATGCTCGGACGGTTAATAGCATCCTTAGATTGTATAGGACTTATTAATCATTTGTGGACCGTTTAATTTTCAAAAATGACCGGATCTAACGGCAAGCTCGTAAGTTCTAGTTTTCAAAAGATATGCATTAACTGCCGGAAAGTTAAATATTTTTATTGTTATACATTTGAGGAGGTACGATCATTACTACGAATCCAACTTTTGAATGTGAAATTTTTTTTTATGATGATTTTTATATGAAAATTTGAGCTATTTTGACTGTTCAGTTTTTTCGCAATAAAACTGCAAAGTCGAGCACTTTGAGTTACCGAAGCACGTCGTCTTATGGAGACGGTTAACCGGAAGTGCGGTGATCGTGGTTTTTCTGCTCACGTATCCAACTAAACCCGTTGGAAAGCGAAAATTCGATAGATAAGATATAATATATATTGTAAAAAATAAGAAAATCAATCTTCACTGCATTACAAGAAAGTCACAGTTAAAGCACTACATTACAAGAAAGTTTCAATTTCCGGTTGAAAATGGTCAGAAGGACGAAATAGCACCCACAGACTTAGCAACGTCGCGAGTGACAGCTGATGCGTTTGGCGAACATAACTCAGCTTTGTTTTGAAATTAATTTGAATAGAAGCCGCCACTAAATATGGAAACAACGATTAAATGAGTTTGATCATTTATCACGTATCAATAATATGTATAATTACATTCTGCCTATCGTGTTAATTCCGCTGAGGTAATTCAAGCCTATTTTAATAGGCTTGAATTGTATTACGTTAATATTATTACGAAGATTACTACCGAGTCGTGGACAATCTAATTTTTCAGTTTTTATTTGTTCACGTGCAATAAATTCATCATTTACCACAAAATTTGACACACTATAATCGATAATACGAATAATCAACATAAGTAAACATCAATCAGAGCAGCGGCGGGTAAAATAAATTTAGACTCTTTTTTGACCCCGTAGAAGTGATCATACCTCCTCAAATATTCAATAGTACCAAATGTACCAATTTTTGGACAGCCGTTAGTGCTACGTACCCATATTCGGTCACTATCATGACAATTTTCGGACACGTCCCTTTATGAGGTCCTAGTTCTCGGACATGCAAAAATTGATTCTTATAGTTACATGGTTTAAATTGAACAGGTACGTGAGAACTCTTTCTCATTCATCCATATACTGACAATATATTCACATAGTTTTTTAGTGACCGACCCCCGTACGTAATAATTCGATATATTAGTAAACAAAGTAACCCTCCGGACATATTTCGATTATATAAGTAAGAAAAAGACGGCATCGATGCCGTATAACCTCACGGAAAGCCGGCCACATAACCACAAACTTTGTTTGCGTCGCGACTACTTACGTTACCTATTATATTATCTAAATATGGGACGCGTGTACTTACCAAATGATTTTCTCTTCTTTTTTTCACTTCGTTTTTCAAAATTGCAAACCAAGTTAGTAATAAGTCATTTATTGCGTGGTACGCAGCGAAACGATTCGGTCTCTGCGGCTACGTTCTCTCGTACCATTAATCGGACATGAGATTCGACCGTGGTACATGCGTGTGATAGATATCCCAATTAAGGATGTTGAGTCCCAAATCGCAAGTGATGATGAAATTCTGAAAATTTGGTATGTTTTTGTATGAAGTATTTCAGAGTTCGTGTAAAAATTTCACGACAATTAGGAAGCTCGTTATTGAACAATTAACATTCACAAATTAAATGTTGTTTTATGGAAACTGATGTAACTTTGCAACAAGTTTTTTTTTCGATCTCTCAATTTGATAATATCTACAATATACTGAAAGCAACGGAAACAAAATGAAGTTCATTGATAATTTTTTTTAAATTTCTTTTAAAAATTGTTCTTAACAAAATGTTAATTTTTTAATAACGAGCTTCCTAATCGTCGTGAAATTTTAACACGACCTCTTAAATACTTCATGCAAAAACATACCGAATTTTCAGAATTTTCTTATCATTTTTTATTTCAACCCTTAAGGAGGTTGAAGTAATGATGATAGAATTCTGAAAATTTGGTATGTTTTTACATGAAGTATTCAGGAGATCGTGTAAAAATTTCATGACAATTAAGAAGCTATTTATTGAACAATTAACATTAACATGTTTCATAGGGACTCAACATCCTTAATGAGACGCTGAATTCATCGTATAAAAGCTTATCCAAACTGAAATGTAACGACGGCGTCGAAAAGTCAGTTTGATTCGCTTTCGATCGGTCATAAGACTAGTCTAGGCTAGAAATCGATAAAAACAATAGACCCCTATTACTATCACAAATTATCGCAACTCTTCAGCTCTTCGGTCTAGAAAAGTGCATTCAAGACATTAATGACGCGGGCTCGTTAATATAACTCGTCAGTTTACGGCTAAAATTCGTTACTAGCGGACAATTTTCCAGCAATCAATTAACAATTGAAAGCTGAATAAAAATGGTCTTGAAGTTTGCATCGTTGGATTGCAACGAAAATCCTTTTTCGTATTTTAACTTCCTTGTTTTTGCTATTTTACGAAATATTTTTTTTCACATTTAAATTCTCGGATAATAAATTTTACAAAATAAAACTTAAGAAGTAATAAAAATGAGAAAATGAAAATAGAAAAATAAATTTCGTTGCATTCCAACGATGCAAATTTCAAGCCCATGAATAAAATGCAAGCGTCACCTTTCGTTACCTAGCAATTATATAGCTAATATAGTGAAAAATAGCTACTGTACGAGCATTGGTACCGTTACCTCACCCGTAGCCGCGAAATTTCGAACGTTTCGATATCTCGAACGTCACGTTGGATTATGATACTGGGTCGAAAGTCTCGAAACGTGCGGGGGTGTGAAGAATTCTCTGTTCGTCCCGTCACTCGGAAATGAGGCCCATCCCCTTTTATTGGTTCTCCTGTATATGCTCTCCGTATAAAATCTGATCGCGGCGCGCGACAGACGCGGTGTGGGGCCGCCGTCGTCGCAAGAAGGCTCCGCGGAGCCGTCACAGGTGCCGATGAGCTGTCCCATGTGACATCTAACGCCTGGGACAACGAGTTTCTTCGACGTTCTTCGAGCTGCTGTTGCTGCTGCGTAGCCGAATGGGAGCGCGGCTTGATCAAGCAGAGAAGAGAGAGACCTCAATAAAAAAAATAAAAATAAAAAAAGAGAGAGAGAGAGAGAGAGGTCCGCGATTGTTTTTCCAGCTTCTATTTTCTTCAATATAGGGGAGGTACACTGCAAAAACAAGTGTGTTGTTTTTATGCACTTTATATGTGTAAATGGCTCTAGACACATTTTACACGTTTTAACGTGTGTAAAAAAATGACGGTGTAAAAATAAAACGGATATATGCGGTCAAACAACACACTTATGTGTGTTATTTTCTTACACACGTTAAAACGTGTAAAAAGTTTCT